>CAUYRT010002412.1:0-36911 GCA_963574885.1 Lepilemur ruficaudatus
TAGAGGCCAATCTCACTGGGGTTAGGTGGTATCTCACTGCAGCCACAATATTTTGCAGCTCTTGACATCTAGACTCAGTCTATTTCCCCACCTCTTCAATGTGAGCTGACTCTGTCACTTGCTTCGACCAAAACAATACCATGGAAGTAACACTGTGAGCAACATCTAAGCTGGGGCCTTTTGAGGCCTTGCAACTTCTCCTCTCACGCTGGGAACCCTTCTTCCACCATAGGAATAAGCCAAGGTAGGCTGCTAAAGAATGAGAGGCCCCGTGGAAAGAAGACCCAGTCATCCCAGCCACCCGGTCAAGGCCATCAGGAATAGCCATTAGCTCTAGCAATCCGCCAGCTGACCACAGACACTCAAGCACCCCAGTCCTGCCAGGTCTGGAAGAACCATCCAGCAGAGCCCAATCCAGATTACAAACCTGTAGAATGGGAGCTAAGGGGACACTAAGTTTTGGAGTAGTTTGTTACGCAGCACACGCTAATTGATATATCACCATTCCAACCATAATTTGTATGGGCCTTCCATACCCTCCCACCACCTTTCAAATACAACTTTGGGCTTTCCTAGCTCTAAGTATTTACCTACATTTTTCCCCCCAGGCCTGAAATATGTTTCCTTTATTCTGAGATTTTACTGATTCGTTTTTATACTCACTTCTATACCTTTCTCTTGGCCCTTAATCACACACTAATCACCTGGTAGCATTTCTTACATACTATTGTAAATTAATTCTGATAATGATAACTTTACATGGCTTTGTTACATATCTTGCCTTCTCAAGTAAATTGCCAGTCCTTGATGGGCAAAGGCTTATCTTATATTTAGACCCCACAGCTTTTAACTCAGTATTTTGTACAGGGTAGGTATATTTATTGCTCATTGATTGATGAGACATGGAAATCAAGGGGTATCTGAAAATAACCACGCTGGGTTAGTTCTCTCCAATGTACCTCCCCCCCCACCCCCCCGTCTGAGCTGTATCCTACTTCCTCATGCTTTTCCACGGGGTCCCAGCTCATTTCTCAGCCCTACCACGAATGTGTCAGTGAGCAGGAATTTGAATGCTCATCTGTTCCCCCACACCAATACCACAGAGAATCAGAGAGGCACACCCAAACCAAAGCAAGTGAGACCACTCTTGCCAAATTATTACTTGACTTCCCAAGTCTCCCAGGGCTTTCTCAAACCCTCTAGAAACTTTCCCTTCTCATTCTGGTGACCTTTCGTTTGTCCCAGGCATTGGCACTGGATAATCCAGGCTTCCTGTGCCTTTCAGCCTTCACTAAAGTCTTTAAAGTGAACTATAAAGCTTTGAGGGGAAACAGATAAAAAGCTTAGCATTGCAAATTAGGAGAGCCTTAAGCCCAGGTTGGAAATGAGGTAAGTGCAATTTAAAGCCAGAGCTCCAAAGACTGGCTGCAAAAGGTTAAATTGAAAAGGTAAGGCCAGGGCTCCCTGCTCTCAAGGTTTAACCCCATGGTCTGGCTTTCTTAATGGCCAGTGAGAAGCGAGCAGAAGTGAGCAGCATGGCCTGCAATCTGCAGCCCTTGCCTCCCTCCAGATCCTGCCTGCAGAGCCCACGCCCCTGTTCTCCTTGCAGCTCCTTCTGCTGAGCCCGTTCTTTCCTTATAGTCTTGATCATTTTATTTTCTAATAGCAAAGATAACAAATTTCATGTTAGCAATTTAAGAAAACTCCGAGACAAAAAATCAAAAAAAAAAAAAAAAAAAAAGGAAAATGAGCGCTATTCCACTTTCTTAGAGTTAACCATTGTTAACATTTTGGTAGGTATGGTTAATCTGATTCCTTCGCGTGTGCGTATTTTTCCAAAATTGTGATTATACTGTTCACATCATTTTATACCTCCTTTATTTTTGCTTAACAGTAGCTTTTTGTTCAATTTTGCCTACAGTATCATTTTCAATAACCTTACAGTGTTGTATAATAGAAGCAGGGACAGGTGAACTGTCATTCACTCAACTGATACTCTGCTTTTGGTGCTTTGATTTCTACTCCTCTCGCAGTGATCCCGCTGGCCTGTCCCTCTCAGAGGAGGCTGCAGCCAGGAGCCTGCAGCCCCAGGGCTACCCCGTGCCCTTCTTCCTTCCCTGCCCCCATCACAGGGCCCTCCCTCCCTCCCACACCAGGGCAGGCAGTCCCCTGGTGGGCCCTGCATCGTCCTCCAGGGTGTGGAGGCGCTGGTGCTGGCCAACAGAGGGCCCTGCCCCTGTGCCACTGCTGAGGGAGGCCCTGGCCTTTCCAGGGCATAAGCCCCCATTGGCTTCCACGCCATCACCTCCCCCAGCTCGGTCTCCTGGGAGGGACTTACCCCACCTGCTCTTTACCCTCCCGCATGACTGCTGTGCCCTGAACGGATCTGGACATGTCACTGCAGTGGCAGAGACAGGCAGAGGGGTGCTGGAGCGCCTGGTTCTCGGAGGAGTGCATTTCAGTGCTGTTGATGCCCTGGACTCCGCTTCCAGCACAGCCCGAGAACTCAGCCCCCTCCCGCCTGTGAAGGAAAGCAGAGCTCCTGGCCTGGTCCTTCCACAAAGTGCCCATTGCTCTCCACCGCCCTGTCCCTGAGACAACACACAGCTGGCATACTTTTAGCCAAGACGCCAAACACCCAAGAAAGAAGAGAGTCTGCTCAGATTTCCATTCCCCACCTGCGGACAGGCAGCGTGCACATTCAGCACTCACTGAGTCGCGCAGGAGTTCAGCTAATTGAGGTATTTCTTGCAAATTGCTTAAAATTTCTGCAGATCCACCGAAAACGGAGAAATGCGGCACTGTGAGCATCAGCTGGTGGCAGACAGTCTGCCACTAATGAAGCACCAGACCTTGCGATATAGGGATTGAGGGAAATTTCCTGACTGATATGGAACCACATAGTGAGCATGGGCCACTGAAAAGACACTGACACCTACACAGTCTGGCCCGAGAGGAGGGGACTGGGAGCAGGAGCCAGCGGGGGCTCATCCACTCGCCCAAACCACCGCGAGCCCCCAGTTCCACAGTGGCCTAAGAGCAGCCTCCATCCTGCCACTGACTTGACCAGAATGCCCTGAGGTTGAGGAGGGAGAAGTTTCAACTCCCCAGCTAATAGTCTCTGAGTGCTGGGTGCATGACATGTCTCCTAAACATTGTCTTACTTTTCTCATTTTCATGCCTGCTGCTTCTGACATGTGGCTATAAACCCTAAGGTAGACAGGGTGCAATGATTTCTGGTTCACAGTCAGACCCTAGGATCACGTATCTGAGCAGAGTCCCAGTTATGCCATTTACTTGTTGGGTGTGACAACTACTATAGCACCGCCGCCACCATGCCAGCGGCACTCTCAACCCTGTTTGTTAGGCGTGCTCCGTATTCCATCCAGTGTTCCAAGACCCTGGCATGAATTACTCCATTTAATCCTCACAACAACATCATGGTGTAAGTGTATTATTCCTACCTTAGAGATGAGGAAACTGAGACACTGAAAGATTAAGTCAATTTGCCCAAACTATACAGTTGTGAGTGCTAGAGCAAGCGTTTGAACTTGGGTAGTCTCAGCCCAGAGTCCCATTACTTAACTTTTCTTAGCTTTAATTTCTACATCTATAAAATGAAGATGATGAAAATAAAGCCTTCGGTTGGGGTAACATATACAAAAGTGCTCTGTAAACTGTAAAGTGCACCAGGGACATACTAGGTGGCATCTGTCCCAAAGCCTAGCTTCACTCTGGGGCAGAGACCTTCTCATAAGATTATCATGGGATCGTATAATTTCAGGGGTGGAAGGGAGCTCAGATGTCATCTAGCACAACTTCCTGCCTGACGGAAGGTTAGATTAGAATCATGGAATTGAAAGGTCCCTTGCAAGTAACCTGGTCCAATTTCAGAGAGAGGAAATGATCAACCCAAGATGACCCAGAAAACCAGGAGCAGAGGGGGCTGTGAAACCCAGATCTGCTGGCCTGCCCGGCGTGCCTCCACTACACCAGGGGTTGCTATCTCTTGCCTCACTTGCCACACTGCCACATGCTGTTCATCTATCCTGGGGCTTTGCTTGCTGGGACACAACAGGGCTTCAGAATCCTTCTCAACACACCCTCCAGGCAGCTGCTATCAATCCATTAGCGTTGACTTATAACTTGATGCCCTTTCACTCTCCCTGCCTGGTAGCTGCCTGGCCATAGAGTTTGTCATTCAAACAAGGGCACTTGTGAGAGTGAAAGAGGGCACTATCACTAATGATGTGGGGGACACAGGGAATTGCACTGGGACTATCTCAGGCAAACTGGAAAATGAGGCCATCCTATGATACTCCAGTGAGTCTTCCAAGGCATCCAAGATACCTCCAAGCCCTTGTAGGGGAGAAACGCTATGAAACTGACTTGAAGGAAGGCTTGTTGGGATCATCTTCCTAAGGATGGGGGAGGCAACAAGGGGAAGAAAGGATATTCTTCTGCGAAGAGAGCGCGAAGGCCCACCCTTCTTCACTCACTTGTCTGCAGAAGCGACTCCGCCCTAGCTGGGTGACTTTCCCTCCATCCCACTGGCCCGTACCAGCCCGTGGCCTTCCGGCCGGAAGCAGGTACGTCTACTAAGGCTCCTTCCTCCTTCTCCTCCCTTTCTCCTCTTTATGTTGAGTAATTGTTTCTATGGTAGTCTAATTAGCCAATTATGAATGTGTTTGGGCATCTTACAGAGGAAGAATCACTTTGTTTACTTGTTGGTAATTAAATGGGCTGCATTTGATTTTTGTTCTGGGAGATTTATGGGCATTTTCTGTTTCTAGATAGCAAATTTGAAAAATTAAAGTCTGAGTATGGACGGATCTCCCCGAATAGAGGCACAGAGAAAGGCATTTCCTTCTTTGCCAGGTCCACCAGGCCTCTGCACAGCCTCGACAAGGGCAGAAAATCATGACATTATCACAGAGCAGTCAGGGCGAGGAGAGGACGTCCTGAGGTTCCGTGGACAGAAGACTTACTTCGTGCTGGAAGGAAGCCAACTGTTGGGCTACTCTAGCTGGGCTGTGTGCACGCTTCCTTCCCAAATCTGGAAAGTTCCCCTCAGATAACTCTGTTTCCCACAGTGACCCGCACTGGTCCCCCATAAAAACCTGAGACGGACTTAATTACCAACATGAAACATGCAGTGTGGAAAGGTCTAACCAGGTGTCACCTCTAGTTTGCTTTATGACATCAACCAACTCTTTTTTCTTCCTTTGCCCATGCATTTTTCTCTTCTATGAAACAAAGTTTTCTAAAGTTATCTAACTGTGGGGTTCATTGGGCAGATTATCCCATAAAAATGGTTGCACAGCCAGTTAGCACAAAAAATACTACAATTATCACATTCAAAAAATAGTTATAAGTTCCCTGTAAGGGTTTTTGCTAAGCCTTAAATTTTCTGACCTTTTGGGTTAGAAGTGTGAGACAAAAACAATCTGAGAATTTTATTTACCAGCAAACAGAATTCTTCTGATAGAGATTTCAACTCTGTTTGCCACTAATAATTTACCTTTTTAGCTATTAAGGCCATTTTTGGCTTCACTCCCAGGCTGAAGTCAGAGCGCAGCGCACAGGGTCAGGAGAGGGGCGGGACTGAGGCTTCGCCGAGTCCCCCAGGACTCCCTGATCCAGACCCGCACAGGGGCTTCAACACAAAACACCAACGAATCCTCACAACCGCTGTAAGAAACAGCTGTATTTTCTCCCCATAAGCAAACGGCTGAGAGTGGTTAAGAAATGAGGGCGGTGGAGCCGGTATGAGGATCCAGCTCTGGCCCCTGCCTGAGCCCCGCCCTGTCCAGTGGCCCAGACTGTATCTGCGTCTCCAGCCCATGTGCACGTTTCAAAGTCCCTAAGGACCTTCCAGAAACCCTACTTCAAGACGGAGACGGGCTGCTGTGGGTGGAGAGGAGGGAAGCCAGCCAGGACACAGAGGAGAAGCCTCTCCTTCATCAGGACAGCAGCTCTGTCTGATAAACGTGGCCGCAGTCAACCCTACAACCCCTCCCCCTGCCTTGTCACCACAGCCAAGAGAGCCTCGTGGGTCTGCTGGTCCAATCTCTCAAGTGAACTGACAGTGGCAGCTAGCAAGAAAGCAAGTTCCCAGGGTGGAGGGAAAGAGCAGGGAGGTTTGATTTGTGGGAGTGGCTCCGTGGCTCTTCTAGGCTCTATGGCTCTTTATCTCGTGGCACTCACTCTCCCTGTTAAATGCTCCCTCCCCCCAGCACACTTTACCTGGCGTGGGTTACCAGACGGCTCTGTTGTCCTGGCACGCAAAGTGGCAGGGCCGTGGCCACAGTGACCCCATTAGAGAACACTTGGCAATGCCCAGAGCAAGGCTGAGTAAGTTCTGTGTTGGCTGAACTGATGACTGTCAGGGACATGGAGGTGGTGGGGAAGTGGCCCCTGCACAGGGCAGGCTCTGGGCCCTGGCACCCACCATGATGCATCTGTGAGGTCAGGCCTCGGCACTGTTGTCCTCTCCCCAGTCTGGTGGCAACTGGATTGCAGAGTCGAGATCTCTTTGGAGGAGATGCAGTGTGCACCCTTGAGAAGTCTATTCTCACCCTTAACACAGCAGCCACTGTTAGCTGAGGGCCACTGTGTGCCCACAGGATGGGCTTGTGCCTGTCTGGCGGGACTATTCTTTGAAGCCCCAAATCAGGACACAGAGGCTGACACATCTGAAACTACTTATGGAGCTGGAGGATGTGGCCCTGGGCTGCCTTGGAAAATGCTAGGCTGTGTGGCCCCTGCGTATGCCCTAAAAAGTCTAGTTTGTGATAGGTGATTTGTAGCAGCTCTGGGGTGACAGGAAGGAAGGGCACTAGAATGGGGGAGTGGCCTTGGCTTGTCCCTCTGGGCCTCAGTTTTTCAATTTGCAAAATGAGTGCCCCATCCCTTCACTCCCTCCTAGAGTGGACTTTATGATGTAAAATCCTATGCAGAGTTTGGTGCGCATGTTTGTGTGCGGGCTTCCACGGGGGTCAGTGGCTTTCAGCAGACTGTAGGGCTCTGTGACCCCAGGGGAAGACTCCCTCCGCCGGGGCAGCTGGTGGTCCGCACGGGCGGCTCGGCTGGCCGGCTCAGCTGGCCGGCTCCCAGGGCGCTCGCTCTGTGGCAAAGGCCAGTTCCCCTGACCAGGCTGCCTGGGTGCACTTTGCGGATCATTTTACTCACTGGAAGAGGGACCCTGGGCCCTTCCTGGGACGCCTCTGTCCTCAGGGTGTGTAACTAGAACACAGCAACAGGAGCCTTTCCTTCTGCCAGCCTCCCCTCCTCTTCTCCTGGTCCTCAGACGCTGACCTCTGACCTCCTCCGCATGGAGCTGGCCTAGCTGGGCAGAAGTGTGATGTGGGCAGTGCCCGTTTCTGTGGCTCGTCCCCTGTCCCTCAGGTCCCCATCCTTGCCAGGCTCTGCTATGACCTGCTCTGGGAAGGAGCTGATGTCAGCTATCCACACCTCACTGTAAAATCCAGTCCCAGAGCTCCCTCTCCTTGGGGCATCTGAATTTGCAGGTGTTTATGTCCATATCCATTGGAAATGTGCAAGACTCCATCCAAAGGCAAAGGATGTCAGGCACCCTGCACTGGGGAGGTGGGGCACTTTGCAGACCTCATGGGGGACTCTGCAGTCAAAGGCCACCTTCAGCCCTTACTGTCAGCGCTCCATGCCTGGGGCAGCTGAGTGAGATCACGCGCGCAGAGGGCAAGGCAGGCCCAGAAACGGCAGAGGAGCAGCACCTTCACTCTGTGTCTGTGCAGATGATTATTTAAGTAATGTCCACTTCCCCCTCTGAGTGTGCACCCGATGAGGTCTGGGTGCCCACCGAGGCCCTGGTGGCAAGTGCATCTCCTGCCTGTGGGTACGTGTCTAACAAATGTCTGGAAGGAATCTGCCCCAGAACACCTCCCTGGCCCTTCCCACGCCAACCTTCGCGACAGCAGGAGGGGGCCCTGGCAGGGGACTGGAGCCAGTGGAGAGGCTCCTGCCCGTCAGGCCTCCTCAGGCAGTTTCCTGACGTTCTGGCATCTATATCATTCTCTTCTCAGGGGCCTTTTCAAGGAGATGAGATTTTTACCTGAATTAGAACATCCCGCAACCTAAGAGGGATGATACATTAGCACGGATTAGTGTCTCTGATTAACAGCACAGCTACCTCTCCCTTGTCATCTGCCTGGGCCACCTTGCAGCCAAGTCACATGCCACCAGAAGACAGAGGAGAACACACATCCAGGGCTCCTGGCTCCAAAGGCTGGCAGAGGTTGTTGTCAGCACCGACCTCCTGGGACTTGAAATGAAGCACCTGGGCCCATCCCCAGAGGTGAGGTGAATGGGGACCAGGAGTGGTGCCAGCATCAGCATTTTTCAGAGCACCCCACGGGACTCTGATGTCTGCCAGAGTTGGCATCCACTGAACCAGTGGTGGGTATCTGAAGCCCTGCCACTCAGGGGCCTTGAGGGGAAGGTAAATGATGGGTCACAACTTACTGAAGCTGACAAGCGTGGGAAAGCACCAGCCAGGAGGAGCAGGTATAATGTGCATCACAGAGTGTCAGCATAAGGAGGCCGGCGCCCCAGCCGTGGAAGCTTCCATTTGCAGGAAAAGGCCTTCTGTACCAGCAAGGCACAAGCTGGGTATGGTTTCTCCATTGGACCAATGTCAGATCCCTGCCTGAGGCCTGGGGCTCCATATGTCATAAAAGTGACCACACCACCATCCTGAATCAGTTATGAGCATGTGCATGTGACATGTGTGCAGAACAGGGACAGGCAGGTGCTAACTTCAAAAGCAAGCAGTGTGAGAAATGGGGAGGACCTGCATCTGGAGTCGGGAGACCTGGGTTTGGGCCCAGCCGCGTCCCACCGAGCAAGCCAGGCGAGCGCAGGCCCTGCAGGCGGGCGTGACTGGGTTTTATTTCTCGTGTGGTGACTGTGGCGTTGTTCCTGCTGCTGGCTGTTTCTTTCATTTTCGTTTTCTGTGGGCTCAGAGAAAACACCGCCAAGTATTTCCACTTGGAAGAAAAGCTGGACATCTTAACGTCCCCGGCTCAGGACAACAGCCTGCCTAACGGGCTGCAGGGGACCATGTGGGCATCCGCGAGGGGCCGAGCAGTCAGGGCACCAGCCAGGCTAGGGCTCAGAAGCTCAGGCAGAAAGAGCGAAAGAGCGCACGGGGCTCCCAGAACAGCAGGCGGGCGGGGCAGCAGGCTCCCGGGAAGACACAGGACGAAAGATAAAAAGACGAGTAAAAATCACGAGACAAGAAAACTGAAAAATACAAAGGAGGATGAAAGGCAAAACAGCTGGAAAGAGAAAACATATAGGAGCAAGAGAGAAAAGTGCACTCTCTGTCTGAGTCTGCTTAGCATCCTGCTGGACACCCGGGTGAAGGTCCCAGGTGCATGACACCCCAGGTGTCTGCCCAACAGCAGGGGCCGTGTGCACCTGTGGCACCCGCTCAGATGGGGCGTCATGCGTACCCTGGCTCCCTCTGCGCTGGGAGCAAAGCGCCTGGTGCGGGAGCCCGCTGGGCAGGATGTGGCAGGCCCTGCTCTCGCACCTGGCTCCGGGAGGCAGGGAGCACTGTGTGGGTTCCTCTGGCAAAAGAACTGGCACTTTGTACATTTTTGTGGAGAAAGAAATCTCCAAATATCCCAGTGCCTCTGCCCAGCTGAAGCCAGGGTGCCACAGACATCTGGCTGTCCTCTGGTTAGAGGGCACACCCCTGGGCCTGCGCGGTACAGTGAGCTTGGGAAACAAGAGGCTAAGCAGAGTTAAAGGGTTTCTTTGCCTAGGACTTCGCAGAACCTTTACTAAGCTGGTACGCCCTGTGACTCTCAAACAGGGGTACAGGCTGTAGTGTGCTGACACTCAGACCACAGAACAGTTCTGGGTTTTTTTGTTTTTGTTGTTTAAAATCAGAACAGTTGTTAACATCTCAAATGACACTGGCTTTCCTTTGAGAGTAGCAGGTGGGAAGCCTGGCCTAGGCACAAGGACAGCAGCTGAGCTCGGTTACCAGTCAAGCCTCCTGACGTCCTTCCCTTCCCTTCTGCGCCTACTAAGCACAGGAAACCATAATTCGGTCATCCACAGGAAGCTAGTGTCCTCCCCATGGCTGACTTATGATGTTACCCTTTAATCACCTCAGTAAAATCCCCAGTCCCAAGTTCTGAGCCACAAAAGGAGCTGGACAGTTGTGCTGCGTAAGTGCCAGTCCTTTAAAAAGAGATACTGCAAGAGACGCCCCCAGCGAAGGGACGGGCGACAGGAAAAGAGGCAAGGGCGCTGTGGGAGACTGCCACGTGCACGTGCAGCGACTCAGGCAACGCTCGGAATGTGGGTGACTGGTGGCATCCCATCTTATAGATGAGGAAACTGAGGCCCAGAGAAGTTAAGCAGCTTATCCAAGGTCCCACAGCTAGCAAATGAGGGAGCCAGGATTTGAACTCGGACCAGTCTTACTCTGAACCCCACTCCCTTTGCACCACATCAGGTTGCGTCTCCCTCACGCATGGCACGGTTTGAGTGGGGGCACGCGGGGGCGGTTTAAACACTCGTAAGATAGTCTTAGCTTTCAAGAGTTTATGGTCCAGCAGGAGAGGAGAACCTCGTCTACTCAAAAGAACGACATGACAAGAAAGTGCCTGGGAAAAAGGAAGGAGAGCTCATCTCGGCAAGGAGGGGAAGGCTGCACAGGCTGGAAGGGTTCCAGGGCTCCAAATGGCAGTGCAGGGCCTTATAGGTAAAAGGAACGTAGTGAGCAAAGACACAGGTGGGAAAGGACAGGGGGCTTCAGGGACCCATGTGACTCACACAAAGTTTACAGAGGGGCAGGGGGACAGCAGGCTGGCAGCCATGAAACCTCAAACACGGCCGTTTTGCAGTGGGATCCTCGGAGGTTTTGAGACTGTGGGCTTTGGAATGGTGTATAGGTGCATTTTATCAGAGCTGTGTTAACACGTCTGGTCCAATAAACTAACATTTCCATCTCAGCTGACTTCAGTTGGCAGGAGCAATAAATTCATGTGGCAATTCAAACAGAAAAGGGGAAGGGGACGGGACGGAGTGGAGAGGCACTCACACTGTCCCAGACTGTGTGTGTTTGTTGTTCATCTGTTGGTTCATTCATTCGTCCATTTGTCAAAAAAGCATTGGGTAGGCCCAAGAGCTAGCATATTCTGTGAATGTATCTTTCTACTAGCTTATCAGCTTATGTTATAAATTTTAGCTACATTTTATGCTGTTAGATTTGGACAGAACCGTATGCCTTCCCAGGTCTTTCCCAGCGCTGCCTCACCCTGCTTATTCCACAGTGCTGTTGTGTAGAATAGGTACACTGGTACCTACTCAACAGGTAACAGAAACCGAGATTCAGACACTCTTTCCCTACAACACAGCCCCATCCTCCTGATTTCAGCAGTTTGAAAATTCACTAAGTCTATTTTATAGGCATCTGTTATATATCCATTTGCATATTGATCAAGTTATTTATTCCCTGGTTTGAAAAAAGTGAGATGATTTATTGAGCACTTACTATGAGCTGCAGATGACTGAATTAAGTTGAATTAATGGCAGAGATAGGACCAGAAGCCAGATTTCCTTACAGCTCCGTGTTCTCTCCCCTAAGCCCAGAAGCAGAACGTGCCCAGCCAGAGCCCAGGTGGGCACGGCTGCAGCTGGCGCTTGGCTCACCGCTGTACCCTCCGGACTGCGTGTATCTTACTCCTTGAGACCCTCGTTAAGCAGCAGGTCTGCTGGGTGCTGCCCCTTGACCCCAAGATCTTAAAAGACACAAGGAGGGCCTGAAAAGCACTTAATGAGTATGATGTCACAAACCTCACCCATGTGAGCCAGTTTCTCTGAGAAACCTGGTAAGAGGTCACGCAGCCAAGTAAAGCACGCCTCTCTGGAGCACTTACTGTTTAAGGGCCTCAGCTACTGGCCACACCTCATGCTCTCAGGCACCCTCTTCCCCATCCCTTCAGGGGCTCCACTTCTGGGTCATCTTCCCCAACTCTGTGACCAAGAACAAGACTAGCAGAACCTTGTCACCAAGGAGCCTTGTCCCCCAGTGCTCAGGAGGCACTGGAGATGCTGCAGGAGGTGAGAAGTGCCATTTGAGCATCCAAGGACAAATGCCAGTGGATGCCAGCCCATCTCCAGGACACTGGGCTCTGATGGAGAGTGGTGTGAGAACACTCAGATGGTGGCCAGCACCTTCTTTTCCTCCTGGCCCAGGCCTTCGAGATAGCCTGGCAGGATCCCAGTGTTCTCTTGGACTGGGTTAGACTGGGGGTGGGGGCAGAGATGCCGTGGCATGAACAGGGCCCTGGCTGCTGCAGCTGGTTCAGACATACCTTGTCTAGGCCCCAAGCTGCTGAGCTGGCCCTGTAGGGGCAGGCCCAGGAAGGAGCTGGGGTTAAGCTGGGATGGCCTTAAGAAACCTAGGCTCTGACCATGTTCTGAGACAGAGTCCTGATCTGATGTTGTGGGTCTACAGCTGCAAACCAGAGGAGATTAAAACCAGAAGTGATCTTTCCACTGGCCATTCTCACCTTTCCTGGCATCTCTTCTAGCTGTGTGACCTTGGGTAAGTTACTTACCCTCTCTGAGCCTCAGTTTCTGAATTTATAAAGTGGAATATAATCCACTGGACTGATCATAATAATCATCATAATGATAATGTCAGCATCTCATGGTTGTGTGGAGTTTAAACAAGACACCTGCACCAGGCCAGCACTCACCTGGGACACTCCAGTATGAGTACACAGGTTGTTCTGTCTGTTATCTCTTTTGACTGGTCAGCAAACAGTCCATACTTGTTATATATTTTACCAGCCCCTATGAAACGTGAAGTTTAGGAAGTGCTCCATGAATGGTGCCTACCCCAAATGACAAAAAAGACTCCCAGGGGGTTTGTAACCTGCCATGGACACTGAGAAAATTAGGGGCAGAAATAGGATGAGAACCTAGCTTCTCTGCCTCCTGGCTCTTTCTTCTTTCCCACCAAAATCCGCACCTTCTGGATAATTTGCGGGAGTCAGCGTAGGCCCACGCTGTCATCTGCAGCATGTGCTTGCCTGGTTTGCTGCTACCTGCTGAGACACCCAGGCAAGGCCACCAAACTGCCCCTCCCAGCCCTGCTCAGAGGTGGGGTCCAGGCCTGTACACCGATGCACCCACACCTGCCTGTTCAGCAGGACTCAGTTCTTAGGCGTCCACTCATCTTCTCAATGGCACTGCTGAGGAGGACTGTGAGGTGCCCTGGGCATCCTGTAGGGGGCTGGGGGCTGCCTGGGAAGCTGCTCTTCCTGAGTGTCCTCTGTGGCCCACGGTGGCAGCAGAGAGGCAGTAGAAGAGAGGCAGCCTGGTGGGGGTACCCAGGCATGGGGGGACAGGACCCAACTTGAACAAGAAGATAGCTCTGGGCCCCAGAAAGCCTTTTTCTGCCCCAAGTGGAAGCTCCGAGGAAACCCTGGGAGGGAAAGACTAGCCACATTCCGAGGCCTCCCTTTCACGGCCGCTGTGCCTCCTACTCGACTGCCTGAATGAAACGACATGGACACCTGCAGCTCCTCCGGTGCAGCCCCTCTGAGGATGGGGAGCCCGGGGTAGGCGGGGTGGCTTGCTAAGTCAGTGCACCGTGTGCCCCACCATCAGGGGCCTGCAATTATTGGACTTCATCTTGGCAGGCTCTGGGGACCTCTGGAGCTGTGGGTCACTGGTTTGAAAGGTGAAAGGGCAGCCAGGCCACCTCGTGGCTGTGCTCCCAGTGGCTCCAGCAGCCCAGGGCCAGGGACTAGGGTGGGACAAGCAGAAGAGTCCTGCCCTGCTCGGTCCCTCTGGCTCCTTATACTTCCTGACACACGGCCAGTGGGGTTCTGCAGGAACTGTGTGTGTTCTGTACTCAGTGGGAAATAGAACCACAGCATGCTGGTGGTCCCTCATCTCCAGCCCCCATTCCCTGATTCCAAACAGGCCTTTCAAGTGCCTTGTCCCCAAAGGCCAGTGTCCTGACTGCCTGTGAGCTGTGAGTTCCTTGGAGTCATGCTTTTTTTTATAACAATGCACAGCAAGGTCTGCCTTACATCTTGACAATGGTGCTCCCGGGGGTGCTGGGACTGGGTCTGGAAATTCTACTTTCTTCCATCCTCCCAGCTGGTGAAGGCTCTGGACACCCCAGAAAGTTTAGGAGGTTTGGAAGAGGTAGGCTTTGCTGGGGATGGCTAGAAACCCTGACATACACACTGTGGAGGACAGGGGTGTGTCATGATGTTGGGACCCGTGCAGCCCAGACCCTTCCCAACAGGGCAGAACAGGCATCTCTGGAGAATGACAGAGCCTGGCAGTCACAGGGAAAGGGCTGGGCCTCCTGCCTTGCAAAGGGCTGTGGGAGAGAAGGATGAGAGAAAAATCCACATCGCAGTGGAAGACAGCAAAGCAAGGAGAAGGGAAGGGCAGGGGATCATCCTTGCAGCTAGAATGGTCTCCTGGAAAACATACGCACACACGCACGCACACACCCCCACGCACAGGGTTCACATGCTTTTTACTTCAGGCATATTTTTTCCTCATTTACTTTAAACATTTGGTTTTGGCTTCCTTTGCACAAAGTGATCCATGGAAATCGTGGTCCTTTGGAAATGAAAACTGTATCATGTACCAAGTTCCTCACTGGGATCCATTCTTGAAAAACACTTACGCAAAGAGCCACAGTGACTCCCACAGGGAGAGCGACGGTGGACACAGCGGGCCCGGTCCTTTGTGCCCTTCCTGCTGTGGACAGTGGGAAGCCAGGGTTGGGTTTCCAGAAAATAAGGGTGGGCTATAAAAACAGTGCCCTGAGACGAGCTAGGTGATGTGGACTCTGCGGTCACCATGGGCGTTACGTCCGCCTGAGCCACGCTGCCCCTGGGAGCGGCCCTGCCCTCTCCAGGTTCCAATAGGACAGGATACACAATCCCGCCATCCAAGGCTGGCAGATAAAAACACCCCGGAGCCCATGCGAGGACAGAGCTGCCAGCTTGCTGAGGCCTGGCGGCTGGCAGGTGAGGATGATTCATGCCCGCTCTGATCAGGAACCCTGTCTGCACTCCTATCTCCCCGAGCTATCCTGCTCATCCATCTCCCTGCCTTAGTTCTCCCTCGTGCGCTTCCCTCCTCTCCTGACCCATTTTCTTCCCAGGGTGGGACAAGCAGTGAGTTCTTTGGGTTTCTGGGCAACCCAGAAACACCCATGGGTAAAGACAAAAAACAAAACAAAATAAAACATTAAGCCCCAATTAAAGTCTCCTCTCTCTAGCCAAAGCACCAGAAAAGGGGAAACCTAGCAAGACAGAAACTTTTTAAAAATTGTGGTAAAATATGTATAAATGTTACCATTTTAGCCATTTTTAAGTATATAGGTATATGGCATTAAGCACAGTCACACTGCTGTGCAGCCATCACCACTATCTCCTGAGCCTTTTTCCCTTACCAAACTGAAACCCTGTGCCCCTTAAATAAAAACTTCCCATCATCCCCTCTCCCCTAGGCCCTGGTAACCACAATTCTACTTTCTGCGTTTATGCATTTGACTATTCCAGGTACTTCACATAAGTGAATCATACAGTATTTGTCCTTTTATGCCTGGCTTATTTCACTTAGCATAATGTTGTCAAGATTCATCTGTGTTGTAGCATGTATGAGAGTTTCCTTCCTTTTTAAGGCTGAATGACATTCCATTATATGTACACATGACATTTTGTTTATCCATTCATCCACAGATGGACATCTGGGTTGTTTCTACCTTTTGGATATTGTCAATAATGTTGCTGTGAACATTCATGTGCAAGTTTTTGTTCGGACATCTGTTTTCAATTCTTTTGAGTATCTGTTGAGGAGTGGAATTGCTGGATTATGTGGTAATGCTATGTTTAACTTTCTGGGGAATGGCTATACTGTTTTCTATAGCGGCTGCACCATTTTCCATTCCCCAGCAATGTATAAGGGTTCCAATGTCTCTACATTCTTGCCAACACTTATTATTTTCTGTCCTTTTGGTAACAGCCATCCTATTATAATAGGTATGAAGCGGTATCTCACTGTGGTTTTGATTTGCATTTCCCTAAAGCTAGTGACGTTGAGCATCTTTTCAGGTACATCTTCATTGGAAAAATGTCTATTCAAGTCCTTTCCCTATTTTTAAGTTAAGACAGAAAACTTCAGACAACAATCATTCTACTCTAGACGAACACCACAGGCAAAACTGGTGATGGTCCACCCCCACCTCCCCCAGCAAGGGCCAGGTGAGGAGCCTGGACTGCACCCTCACCAGGCTGTAACAAGGCACCCCGACCCTTCTGCTGCGATGGTGTCAGGACAGGCGGGGAACCCAGACGCTCTTTCCCACTCAGTGGCAATGAGGTCACTTGAGAACACTGAATTTCTACCCCCATGCTCAGCGGTAATGGTGCACCTCCCTTTCCTTGCTGAGGCGGTGTCTGAGGAGGCCTGGTAGAGAGTCAGGACTGTCACCACTGCCCTGCGGTCATGAGCCGGTCCCCCTCTGTGGTGTCAGTGAGGCAGTAATAATGCCCGCCTCCCCCTCTAGCCAGGGTGGCACCGACAGAGATCAGTGGAGCCTGCCTGCACCAGCAGCCCTGAGGAGCCCATCCTGCTGAGTGCCGGTGGGGTGGGAAGCCTGGACTCCCACCCGCTGGGATAACAAGATGGTGGTCCCCCTTCCATGCTGGGTTGTGTCAAAGGAAACCAGCTATAACAGAAGATGTTAAATAATACCCAGAGTCTCATAATGCCAAAAAATATCCAGGTTTCAATTGGAAGTCACCAAGAACTAAGAAAATGTCAACTTGAATGAGATAAGGTGATTGGCAGATGCCGACACTGAGACGACCCAGACGTTAGAATTATCTGACAAAGATTTTAAGGCAGTTACTGTAAAAAATGCTTCAACAAGCAATTACAAGCATGCTCAAAACAATGAAAAAATAATCTCAGGAAAGAAACAGAAGACATAAAGAAGACTAAGTGAAATTTTCAGAAATGAAAATAGAACAAATAAAATTAAAAACTCAATGGATGGGCACAATAACAAAGACAACAGAGGAAGCAATCAGTGAATTTGAAGATAAATCAACAAAATTATCCAATGTGAACGACAGAGAGAAAATAATGTTTATAAATTGAACAGAGTCTCAGAGACCATGGGGTTATAACGAAAGATCTAACATCCATGTCATCAGAGTCCCAGAAGGAGAGAAGTAAGGGACGGGGCTGAAAAAAGTACGCAAAGAAATAAAGGCTGAAAACACCCAAATTTAGCAAAAGACATAAACTTACAGATTCAAGAAACTGAGTAAACCCCAAACAGAATGAATCCAAAGAAATCCGCACCAAGATACCTCGTAGTAAAACCTCTGAAAACTAAATTTTGAAAGTAGTGCCAGAGAAATGACATTTTACCTAGAGGGGGAAACAATTCGAATGATAGTGAATTTCTCATCAGAAACCATGGATACCAGGAGGAAGTGGCATACCATTCTTCAAGTGCTAAATGGAAAGAACTGTCAATCCCAATTCTATATCCAGTGGAAATGTTCTTCACAAATAAAGGAGAAGGAAAGGCATTTTCCCAGATGAAGGAAAACTAAGAGAATTTGTCACCAGCAGACCTACCCTAAAAGAATGGCTAAAGGAAGTTCTCTAAACAGAAAGGATTTTTTTTTTTTTAAAAAAAGGAATCTTGGGTCATCAGGAAGGAAGAAAGAAGAGAAAGAGCAAAAATACAGGTAAATACAAAAGACTTTCTGTCTCTTCTTGAGTTTTCTAAATTGTTTGATAGTTGTAGCAAAAATCATAATACTGACATGTTTTTCATGTGTATGGAGGAAATATCTAAGGCACTTACGGGGAAAGGGGTGAGAGTAAAGGGAGATGAAGTATACATACATCACCTGAACTGGGAAAAAGTAATACCAATAGATTGATAAATTATGTATGTATAATACCAGAGCAACCACAAAAATAACTATACAAAGACATATACTCAAAAACACTAGAGACAGATAAAAATGGAATTCTAAAAAATGTTCAAGTAATCCACAGAAAGGCAAGAAAAGCCATTTATGTAACATTCTTGATATGACAAAATTATAGAGATGGAGGACAAATTAGCAGTTGCCAGGGGTTAGGGATGGCGGGGCGTGTCTGTGTGTGCAGCACAAGGACAGTCTCCGTGGCGACGGAACAGTCCTGCATGTTGACTGCCTGGTGGCCACATGAATCTACGGAGGATAAAATGACACACGACGGCAGATACATTGCGCTAAAGGCAGCTTCCTGGTTTTGACACTACACTATCGTTATGTCAGATGTGACCATGTAGGGAGACTGGTTGAAGGGTATGGGGACCACTCTGTACTACCTTTGAAACTTCCTATGAATCTATAATCATTTAAAAATAAAGAATTAAAATAAAGTGACTTGGATCAGTAGAATGTGTCCATACCCCCTCTCCAATTTTTCCAGATTTCTTGCAGAGAGTAGCTCAGTTATCCTCCAAAGAATCTAAACCCGCAAGCATTGGTTGTCAGACCAAGAGGCAGGGAGCTCCCTCAGCGAGGTAGTTTCTCTGCGCGGTTCAGCAACGCGTCTACGGGAGCATCAGCTCTGTCCCGAGCACTGCACTGGCACACTGAGGGGAAACTAGGAATATGCACACGAATGCCTCTTCAGAGCCCACAGCTACTCTGTTTCCTGGGTTCCCTCTCAGTCCATCACACCTGGTCTTCACATAGAAAATGCAAACAAAACAAAACAACAACAACAAAAAATAACAAATAAAAACCAGCCACAAACTGGGTAATCTTTCAACGGGAACCTCGATTGCTTCATTTCTTCCCACATTAACAAGCAATCCCCCAAGAAGCTGGCAACATACGTCATTTATCTGAATACATATTTGTGCACTCAATCTTCTGGAACCCAAGGTTCCGCATCCATCCATCAGGCTGCAGAGCTGGGTTCTTCCCACCCAGGTCTGGGAGAAGAGTCCAGTTGGACAGGCATGTGCAGCGAGCTGGGTCTTGGAGGTGAAATTGAATTTCACCTTCCAATCAATAGTCTCGTTGTTCATGATTGTATGTTGCTAAATATCATTGACTTAAACTTGCCTGGAAAATACTGATTATAAATATGCAAGGCATACACCCCTGCCCCGTGCAAAATGCCGGCTAAGTGGACCCCGTGACTTAGGTGGGGTTGCCCCTCAGAAGAGAGCAGCCTTCACCCTAAGAAGAGGAACACACAGAATGTTCTACTGCAGGAAGGTGGCAGGAAGGGAAATGTGCTTCACCCAAAAGAGGGGTGAGCCCGTGAGCAGCCCTGAGTAACAAGAGGAAGAGGCGGCAAGTTTCATTCTTGAGGAGCTTGGGGCTCTGATGATTTCGAAGGGCTGAGGACAGATGCCTGTGTTTCCTGGGAGGCTTTAATTCCCATCCTTGCTGGAGGCTCAGGAGTGGGCCGGCAGTGATACTCAGCCTTGGCCACAGTGTGGCACAGAGACGGGGACGCGACCTTCACAGCCTCCAGAGGGAAACTGAGGATGTGCTCGTGGCCGGCCAGAAGTGACCAGCCCAGGGGATCCTGTGTCCCAGACCCTGCCTGGCTGAACCAGGCCCCAAGGGTGTGTCCTGGAAACCAGAAAGGAGGCTACAACCACAGGACTTCTAAAGACGCCTTGGAGGCTGAGGACTAAGTGGCTCTCCAGGGGGGACGCGGCAGCTCCGAGAACATGCATGGGGGCCCAGGGCAGACTGTGTCCCATAGGGCACAGCACTTTCCACACCCCTTCTTCACTGTCTTGGGGCAGGGAAGGCACCAAATGCTCATGTAGCCCCTGAGTGATGCAGCAGACAGCTACCTGGGGCCAATCTGGATGGGGTGGGGGTGGATCGAAGAGCTGGGCGAGAGTCATCTTTGCATCTGTTATTTACTGTGCTTGTCCTAATCATACAGTGTCAGTGCACCTATAAATTATCTTGTCTCTCAGCAGCTGCCAGGAGTGATGAAAGCTGTCACTTAATCAAAAAAGTTTAAATTAATTAAAGGGAAAAAGAGGAACGGAAAGGAAAAGCAGCCCTGGGACACAGCCCCGGTCCTTGCAGACCTGCTGAGAGGTGCAGCCGCTGCGGGAGCCCCGTGCCTGCAGCGCCACCACCGAGCTCTCCAAAACCCTCTCCTTGGGTCTGCACAGCCCCATGCCCACTCCTGCCTCCCACGCCATCCCTCTGCCAGGATGTGTCTTTGGCCTGGAGTTGTGTCTGCTTCAATGTGATTTGGGGGGCAGGGTGGTGAGACAATGGTCAGAAAAGAATTAAGGGTATCGTAAGCAGGTTGATCTATAGGATGTTGGGAAGACTGTATTTGACCCTCGTCTCTCTTGTCCTACATCCTGGCCCCATGTGTCCCTGTGCTGCCACCTCCATATGTGAGTCCCTCCCCCTCACCCACAGTGCCACTCTGATCCCCTAACTTGAAGACCCTCATGATCTGGCTGTCCTTTTCAACTCTCACCCCTATCAAACACAAAGCAAAAACAAAATAAAAACAAAACAAAACAAATTTTGCTCCTAGCAGATCACATGGGTAGGAAAACATTTAATGAACTTATTATTCATAAGGCATTATGATTGGCAATGGCTGAAATTATAACCTGCAGAATGAATCCTTGAAGGGGCAATGGTGGTGGTGGCACAGCACAACCCTCCTGTGGCCCCTGGGACCAGACCACCAAGGCTCCCACTGACACTGCGGGCCCACAAGGCTGGCTCTGGGTAAGAGAGAGAGGAAGCTGAATGCACCTTGCTAATGGTGACGCAAAGTCACTGCCTGCACAGCACTGCTATCTCCAGATTACAACAACATCAGTGTGCATTTTAAGATTTATAAATTTATTTCACATGTGACGTCATCAGAGCCAATATCAAAATTCCCATTTCACAGATAGGTTAAATGACTTGCTTAGGGTCACACAGCAGCAAGTGGCAGAGTGAGGCTGGGCTACCAAGCCCTTCGCTTTCCACATTCACGCTGTTCACAGCGAACCTCCCACCTCCCTGGTGGGCTCCTGTCCTCCAGGGGCCCGGGCCAGGCTCATGGAGTTGCCCCTTCAACTGTACTCTCGGGCCAAGGCTCCCAGCCAGCCACGCTGCACACAGCACTCTATCTCATTTCATTATCACCCTTGCAGCTCCAGGAACAAGAGGAGAGCTTAACATTAAAGGCCTGGAGTGCCGCCAGCCAATAAGATAAACAGCCAAAAAGGTTAGGTGCTGCTTGGATAATTGTCTAGCTTTGGTGGAGTCATAAAACCAGACTGGAAATCAAAGTTTTCTCAAGCAGGATGTTCCAGCATTAGCAATTAACACTGCCATCTTATTACTGAGATACTGTAATTCAGCTTGTACTCATCTCTGCTAAGAGGCACGGACACACAATACTCAGCATAAAGGAAATCCATGATGTTTAAGGCAGGGGTTTTAAATGAGGTCCTCATCCCATCTTCATGAGGCTCCCTTCTTATCTGGAGCCTTTGTTAAATAACAGAAAAATAGGTGACACTTCACTCCTTTCCTTCTTATCATTGAGGTGTTCAGAGGTATACAAAAGGAGAGGACATAGTATAAAGAACTCTGCATGTACTTCTAGGTTTATGTTTTTATTTAACAAACATTCAGTGCTTACTATGTGCCAGGCACAGAGTAAGTTAATACCTGCTTTGCAGATAGTAACTCACTTAATCCTCACAGCAACCTTATGAAATAAGAATTATACCCATTTTAAACATGGGAAAACTGAGGGATTAAGTAATTTGCTGAAGAAACAAAGCTAGTGGAGGAGCTGGGACTCACACCCAGGCAGTTCATCCTTTACTATCACAGATACAACACCTAGTCAGCGGCCTGTGTTTACTTTCCTGTCTGCTGGCTCTATAACCTTATACTCTGTGACTCAGTTTCCCCATCTCTTCAAAGGAGAGGCCTGTCCTATCTACTAGCCTCCTAGGCTGGCTTATGAAAATGTGTCCTTTATCACAAATGTATGATAACAAATGTAAGTGTAATAAATTTCTTGCCATTCATCTTTAAAGGTACAGCTTAAGTTCTCATTGCAGGGTTGGGTTTTGGATCTTAAAACTGTGAAGCTAGAAAACAGGTCTGTTAATTTCATTTGACTCAATGCCTATCAGAGGACCACAGGCATAAAAATGCCACATGAATATTCTGGGATGCATGGATGGATGGTGATGAGGACAGAGCACAGAACATAAAAAGTCAAACTTTAGCCTTTTCTTCAAAAAACAATGTCACCTCTCAGTCCCCTGCTCTTCCTTCCAACCTTGACCATGAAGCTTCCACTTAATCGTGAAGCAAGACAAAAGCCAAAAGGCTAGACGCCTGAAGCTCAGGTCACCCACACCCAGGTGCGTCCCCTACAGCTTAACCGTGAGCGCCCTTGCGTGCCTCCGCTGGTGTGTCCTGAGAGCCTTCCCCGCGCACAGCTCGGGGCTCCCGCCCCGCCAAGGCGGCAGCACGCCCCACGCGCTGGTGGCTCAGGAACACTCAGGCAGTAGTGCGAGGGTGGTTCTGTCTCCTGCCAAACCCTGAGGTGCCACCAGGAGCAGCCCAGGCACTCTGAGAAGGTCGTGGGAAGCAGTGGGGAGAGGCCTAAGGAAGGACATGAGTGTGGAGTGGCTTCTGGACAGACGAGCTGCGGGGGCAGTGGGGGTGGGGGACTCGGGGGAAGGGCGGGAGGGGAGGGGTCAGCCTGAAGCGGAAGGAAACAGCAACTGGCAGCTGCAGCTGAGTCGCATTTGCTAGTCAGCAGCCATCAAAGGTGTGTTATCTCTGATTGGGGTCAGAACTGAGTCAGGCCTGAGGACCCCGCGGGTGGACAGGCCTGGATCCCAGGTGACTAGCTCAGGCAGACGACAGGAGGGCAGTCTGTGTGGGCTGCATGGCAGGAGGCCCTGGCCGCTGCGCACTACTTCCTCCAACACTCCTGGGCTGTTGGAGTGGGGACACACAGCACAGGGGTGGTGGAATGGTCCTCAACCCTGCCCCTCTGACCCCAAATCACATGCTTTTAACCCCAGTGGTAAGTGGGTAGGTGGATGTGGATGGAGTCACGTGGACCACACAGGTACCACAACACTGCCCTGGAGGGCTCCAGGTAGCCTTTGGGTAGCACACAAAGGAATGACCTGTCCTAGTCCACCAGCGATCTGTGTATGGACAAGTTATTTAACTTCCCTGAGCCTCAGTTCTCAGCTAAGCCAAATGGGTTTAATTTTGTCCACCTCCTGGCGTTGCCGTGAGGCGTGAATGAGATAATGCAAAGCACCAGGCCCTCAGCCCTGGAGGGATGCAGGTTCCGGCACTCTCCCTCTTTGCTTTCACCTCCAGGAAGTGAGATTTTTGAAAGCTGGGCACAGCTGCTGTAAGACTGTCTAAACCTACTAAATCCGGCGGGGAGAGCGAGTGTGGGATCAAACCCCGGGCTACAGGCAGACACACTGGCTTTCCATCTCCAGAGAGCAAGAGACAGGAGAGCCGGGGCTCAGAGTCTGAGTTGTCAATGGTCTGAGGTCCTGTGTGCAGATCTTTAATAAAACAGAGAGTAAACAAGTGTGGAGACAGGGCCACACTGTACCCAAAGCCCTGTGTTCCCGGGGTCTGTGGCAATGACAGTTGCTGGGGCACTGAGGAGGCACCTCAGAGTCACTGCTGATCAACCTGGGGGCCTCAAATCCCACTGGCCTCCTGGAACCCAGTGTTCCCACTTGGGCCCTCTGTGCTCGTCCCCACCTGCCCAAGGCTTAGACTGAATCGAGCGATCCTGGGTAACATGCCTAGAAACTGAGTCCTGGTGGCAAGAGGAAGCCAAGAAAGTTCCAAGTGAGTCCTGGAGTCCTACAGCTGCGTGGTCTTAGGACAAACCGTGGCTAGAGCTGGGGTGACCTCCCCCCACTCCATTTCTGAGCTGCCCCGACCTCTGAGATGCTGCCTTTGGGGCTAACCGGAAGCCTCTGGAAGATCCCGGCATGTTTAGGATGGAAAGGAAGGAATCGCCTCGTAACAGGGACTTTGCTGCAACTCTGGCCCTGGAGAGGAAGGAACCCGTGGGGACCGCGTGAGCTCCCTCATAAAGTCCCTCTCCTGCAGGCAGGCGGCAGCAAGGACTGCCTTCCTCCGCAAAGGCTGCACAACCTCCCCCATCTTCTCAGCAATCCTGGGAGGCACTTTTAGCCCCTCCTTCTTCCATTTCCTCTTCAGTAAAAAGATCCTTTCAGGTCGGAAAGGTCAAGTGACTTGTTCAAGGTCAAAGAGCTGGCAGACTGTTAAATCTGTGAGCCCACCCTGGGCTCCAGGCGAGGGGCTCTCTGCTTCCCTTGGCAAAGGTCCCCCTGCCCCTGCTCCAGGGTATGAGCTGTTGCCAACTGCACGATTAATCCTCCGTCTAATCAGTTTCAACAACGACACAACCCGCCTCCCTCTGGGGGCTGGGGTCCTGTATTCAATATTCCTAATACTAGTCCCACTCAGTGTGACAGAACTGGCTGAGCCCGCCCTGCTTCTCACGTGTCCCCTACACATTTTCACTCATTCGGCCTGGCCTGGCCCTGCTCTGTTTGTCTTATTTTCATGTTCTGTTCTTTAACAGATCCCGGAGCCAAATCACTCTTCTCTTTGGCTCCCGGTAAAACAAAACAGTATCTTCCTTTTGTGAGCCCCGACTGCTCAGGCACTCTGCACAGGTTCTTCCCCAGGCCCAGTGCCCTAATCCTTTAAGCTTTGCTATGGATGAGGCTCTGCGAGTCACCAACAGCCTGCCCTGGTGCCGGGCTCTGCTGTTTGGTCTGCTGGCTGCACCCGCCCCCCTCATCTTCCTGAGGCTGTCCGCACGCAGATGGGAGCGCCAGTGGAATGTCTATTGGGACACAAAGCAGCAGTGGGGAGGGAAAGAGTGGCATGCCGGCCAGCAGGCCACAGGGCAAGGAGAGGCCTGGCACACTGGGTCAGCGGCTGCTTCTCCCTCAGTCTAGGCAGAGCCCTGGGCCACAGGCAGGGGCTCCAAGGCTCCTTCCAGCTCTGGGAGCCTCCACTTGCTGTGGCTCTGCACCTTACGCACCATGTCACTGGGCCACCTGGACAAGCCAGGCCACTCACTCAGTGCAGTGTCCGTGGCGTCAGGCTGCAGGGCCTGCTCCATCTACCCTAAGACACTGCATGCTCCTAGGAGGTCACTGAAGAAGTGGCCATTTGGCCTCAGAAGAGTAGAGGTCTGGGGACAGAGCCAAGCACTATGCTTGTGAACAGCACTGGACCCTCCTAGGGCCACTCTCCACCTGTGGGGGCTGTACAGAGGCAGAAGGGCTGAACTGTGGATTCACAGAGGACAGAGCTACCCATGCAGGGATGGGAGGGTAAGCGAGGCTGAGCTACAGAGGTGACATGTGAGTTGCTCCTTCAAGGACAAGGTGGGGAAGCGGGTTCTGGGCAGAGCGAACAGTACATACAAAGAGCCTGAGGGGACGCTTGGGAGACAGCGGTGGTCTTGGAGGGCTGCAGGGTGGATGATGGTGGGAGAACAGCCCAGGGGAGCAGGGCCAGCGCTTAGGGCCTCGAATGTCGGGACTGTGCTCAGGGGCACAGACTTGGTCCATCCTCGATGGAGTCCCTGGAGGCTTTTTAAAGGGATATTGCATGATCAAATTCATGTCTTGGAAATATGACCCTAAGAGTTAGGCCGAGGACGGTTTGGAGAGAGAAGAAAACTGGTGGCCATACAATCACTGACTCTCAGGTGGCCAGAGCGTCCAGCCCTCTCAGGGCGTTCCTCCCTGTGTCTGCCTTAAGGACTGCTCGTCTGGCTTTCCCGGTGACCGTATTTATGACTCCTTTCTATCCTAAAGTCCCCAAGTGAGAAGGTGTCACGGCCTCCTTGCTCCTCTGCGATCTAACCTGCTGAACCTCCCCGGGCCCCGGGGCTGTCTGGTACAGCCGTGGCTGCACATCCTCTCCTCTGCAGTCAGCACGTCCCCATCGCCTCCTGCAGCTCCGAGCAGTGCAGGCAGCCCCTCTCCAGACCCAGACCCACGTGCTTCCCTGACAGAACTTCCAGCAGTGATGACAATCCCTGCGGCTCAGCCTACAGGTAAGGACAGGTGGCTCGCAGAAGTCATCAGGTCAGTGGCAGGTCTCCAGACTCACAAACCAGAGCTCTGTCCCCTCAGCACCACCCAGCCGCTCTGTCCTTCCCTTCCACAGAGGCCAAAACTATCTGTTTAGAAAATGTCAACAGCAGTCAGGCAACCTGTCAAAATATTTGTGAGCATCTAATGGTCGGAAGAGGCTGGCAAAGTGGCAATGTCACTCATGTGGTGGCAGATCAGCTGTGGGCTGCTTCTGTTCAGTTGGGGCTTTACCCAGGGACAGGGGTAGGGCAGAAAGGAAAGGCTGTGCTCCCCACAACTACCTCCCGTCAGGTGTCCACACTCACGCCCCCAAGCCCTGCCCTGCGCTTCCCCTTCGGGCCCATTGTTCACAGCCAAAGCGTGCAGGATGCCCAAGGGAGAGGGGAACGTTCTTTACGGGACACCTATCCAAATATAGGGCATATGGTTTGGAAAAGTTTATTCAGTGTGAAAACTTTTCATTTAGAGATGAAAAAATACCTCCTGCTTTTATAAAACCAACTTCACAAAGTAAAGCGCAATGCTATTTTCTTGGCCAGGGAACTCAAAAAAGGCCTCAGGGATTCCCCTGGGAGGGGCAGCTGTGTGGAGGAGACTTCAGAGCTCAAAGTGAGCTGGCTACTGGTATTTGCCCAAGGGCAACAGAACTCAGAAAATGAAATAATGGCTTTACAAGAGTGCATTCATTTTTAGATTTAGAGCCCAAAAGTGAAAGCCTTCCTTCTACCCTTTGGAAGAAGCCAAACAGCTCTCTTCCTCCTAATCACTTCCCCAGACTGGCCTGGGTCTGCAGGTGAGGGCAAGAGGCCTCCCGCAGCCCTCTGGGGCCTCCACACTTCAAAGCCCCTCCTGCCCACCAAGGACTCCGGTGTGGGCCATGGGAGGGACAGCGCGAGCTATCTCCCCTAGCCAGCTGCCAAAGCACCTGCCTGTGCTTTCTCGTGACTGTGCCTGTCTCCTCCAGATGAGAAGCTCTGACGGAGCACTCAGCAAGATCCTCACAAGGCTCACGGCTTGGAAAACAGGCAGGAAGCCCTCTGCAGACATCTAATCCCACTCCGGTGTAGTAATCCTCGCAGGCTTTCCTGCCCGCTATCTCTATCATCAGCCACCATTTAGTTTATTGGACTCCTACTTTGTGCCAGACACTTTGTACGTCTTAATTCCCTTGCAACCATAAGCTTCATTACCATTCACAGAGCTGTAGAGTCTGGACTCGCCCAGGGCCACACAGCCAGTCAGCATCTGTGTGCAGGGTGCTGCCCCCACAGCCCGTGTGTTCCCCTCCTAGCGAGAAACCAGGCCTTGTCCCCTGTTCTTGCTTACCTGACTTGCCCCTAGTCCCCTAAACCTCCGGGGGGCTCTGAACAATTGCCCTAGAGTGACTTTGTGCCTGGAATGGGCCTGTCACTCAACTGCGTTCCGACTCAGGCCAGTGAAGTCTGGAATGATTCTAACGGTTAGCCCCCATTCTGCAACTCAAGGATTCCAGAATTTCTAAAACAAACACCAAAACCAGAAAACAAACAAACAAAAAAAACCCTTGTTTGCTCTCCTTGATAAATAATGCTCCCTAGTGCCCCCGTCTAATCCTGGACATAGTGGTTGCTAAGCACGGGCTTCCCACTGGGACTCAGATATCTTGAGAGCGCAGCTGTGAGAGCCTCGCGACTGTGCATACAGCGGCGTGTGCATGAGCACAGTGCGTAGCTTCCAGGGAGAAGAGTCCAGAGCTTTCACTGGATATGAAAAAGTGAGTAAACCCTGAATAGTTAAGAACTACTGACAGGCAGGACAGCTGGAGACAGACAGATGTGTGGCACGCAAGTATCCAGACCAGGGGAGAGCTGAAACAGTGTGGTAGCCTCCCTGGGCCTCCAGCCTGGACTTCCAAGTGACCAGATTCCTGGGTTTGGGATCCATCAACAGTTTGGTTTTATTAAGTGTTCACGTACTTCCAAATGGCATGGCTCAGCCAAGCTTGGACCTCTGCCTTTGGAAAACTGCTAATGAAACATTAAATAGTCGGAGAGGCCTCGCTTCATGCCAGGCCTCGCTTGGCCAGGAGGAGGCTGTTGTAGTCTGGCCACAGGCTGGGGGTAGCTAGGTCCCCAGAAAATTTAATAGGTGATGACAGGGCAAGTCCTGGTGACGCAACTCACCCTGTTCGCAGGAGCCTTAGTTTTTGAGATCCTCACTGGTGTCTTGGAGGACCACAGGGCCCAGGCAGCAAGCCACTGTTTGGCTGAATCAACACTTGGAGCACATTCTCCAGGCCACAGGCCACAAACCCCGTCAGGCCTGCCCACAGCCAGAGAGAGAGAGAAAATCATCACTCTTCTTCCTGGGCAGGCCTCGATGTCCTCAGACTTGGAAAAGGAGCAGGAGCAGCTTTGCTAGTGATGCACGCAGGAGCAATCAGGCTGCAAGTGTTTCCACGTTTCCCAACGTGATCCCTTTCTTCACCTCTTTCTGCTCTTCCCCCCTCAGAAGGCTTAGCGAACAGACACGTGTCAGCTTGGCACAGGCAGAACCCCAGGAAATAACCCAGCACCCTGAAAAGCACCCTATTTTCTAGAAGCTCTGTTTATTCAACCAGGGTGTCGGATGTAGTGGCCAACACTGTACAGAAGTTGCTGTGCACGTGCACTCCCCACACCAGCTGACCCCTCCAACGGGCCAGGGCCACCACCGCTGAGGTTTCGCACTGGGGGCAGACCATGTGCCCTGGTGAGCCTGACCCAAATCTACTCACGGCCCGATCTTCACAAATTAATCTCTCTGAGAACTGGGGACTCTAATACCAGATCCTGGCTTGTAAGGATTAAATAAGATGATGCGTGTCAGGACCTAGAACATTCTAAATTCTCAAGAACAGGCAGATATTAGAATGAGCAACTGCACAAGTGGCTAATGCAAATGCAAAAGAGAAGGGGCAGCTCCCTGTTCACTGCCACCTTTTCTCAGATCACAGAGCTTAGTGAGGCACACAGAGGTCCTGCCTTGTAAGAAATATGTGGGAATCCTCAGACAGGAAAACACCAGCAGCTCCAGCCTGGAAAACCTGCTTTCTCCTGGACATTCCAGCAGCGCAGACTCTCCCCGCTCAGAGAGACTCTGGACTTGCTTTCTCGGTAACTGTAGCCTCTGGCCACTAGGGGCGCACCAACTCCCTCTGTCTTTTTAAAGGGTCTTTAAAAAAAGCCCCTCGGCCTTTATTCAGCTAAAATAAAGCTAGGAATTTTCATATGAAAACTTCACTAGGAAACTAAGAAAAAAGCAAACAAATACAAAATGCAACTTAAAATTAGGCAAGCTGGCAGTGCAGAATTTGGGTCCCAACTGAAGTCTAGCCTCAGACTGGCTTTGCAGGTAGAGTTTACAGCACATCCAGCCTAGTTACAGAAGGGAAACCAAACCACTCCAATTTCCCACCTGAGGCAGGTGGGCTGGTGCTGCTGCTTGCGTTTTCTCCCAGAGCAGGCTCTAGCTCCTGATCCGATGGCCTGGGTAAGGAAGACCCTTCCTGTCAGGGGCCCCCCCTCCCTGCCCCCGGAGACCTTCCTGCCAGCCCCACGCTCTGCCCAGTGCATTTCTGAGGACACTCTGGGCTAGGCCCAAGGGACAGGCCTTCCAGTGCTGAAAACACTCCACTTGTACACACACAGTACATCCCAAGCCACGGTCTCACAGTGCTGAAAACCTTTACATGTACACACACAGTAGATGGGATGGCATAGTTTCCACGAAGAAGAGACAGTGGCCATTCTCTCCAGGTGGCAGGGGATTTTATAATTTTATAATTAACTAAAAGGCTTAATATTTAAAGGTATACTGCGGGGGCGGCAGATGATAAGATTTATTCTGCCCCTTCCCTTGAAAGTCAAGCACTGAGGAATAGAGAAATCTTTGTTTTGTTAGTCATACTTTTTTTCAAGCCCTGACATTCCAAAGCCTGTACTTGCCACAGCTGTGTCCAGGTCTATCCTGTGAGACAGGAACCAGCTCCTGTGTCCACACAGGAGTAGGAAGAGGTGGCACTGGACCGCAGAGGACTGGTCTCCACCTGGCCCACACTGCCTTGCCCTGGCACCCTGGAAAAGTGTATAGCTTCTTTCCCAGTGTCCCTTATCAGCCTAACTCAGAGATGTAGACCTTGCCCTAAAGGGTTGTTGGACTGGGAGAATTTTAGAACTTACAACCTTGTGGGTAAGAAAGCCAGGACTCAACAGGATTTTAAACCCGAGGCAAAAAGGGGGAACTGACATCTACAGAGCTTCTGTGTTAGGCATTTTATATACATCACTTAATCTCTACAACAACCCTGCCAAGTCAGTATTTTGATCCTCTTTTGCAGACTAGAAACAGAAGCTTAGAGAAGTTCAGTGCTTTGCCCCAGACAGTATGGCTAGCAAGGGGTGGAGGTGGGATTTGGGCTGTTGGGCTCCCAAGCTCTTCCCACTTATCATGTGCCCACCACTACACAGCTGGTGGGTGGCAGGACCAGAAAACCCAAAGTCACAAGCCTGTATTCTAGGCCCCTGCTGGTCGTCCTGCCTTCCCTGGAGGGGGAGGGCAGGGAGGGCCAGCAGGGCTGGAGGTGAGCCCAGGGTCCAGGCCTAGAGCTAGACTCATTCACTCCCTGCTCGCTCCCTCTTCTGCTCGGCTTGTAATCATATAAAGAGGCCCCCACAGCCCAGCTTGCATTTTTTGCTTAGTTTGTCAGGCAGTGTCTATTGTGAGACAGTGGTCTGAGGACCTCACGTCTCCTAGTGAGCTCAGATTTTTGAGGAAGGTGACACTGCAGCCTTAGCTTCAGGCTACAGGGCAAGGCAGTGCATGTTCAGGGGCTGTTAACTCAGGAGTAGCCACAGGGTGAGGTCTGGCTGAGGGGCACGTGTCTGTCTCGGGGCTGGAGGTGCGGGGCTATACCTTGCGGTACTAACACAAGAGGGTTAACAGTAGCTGATGGTCTGCCAAGGACACCCGGTTCTCACAGACATAAGATTGCCCTAGAAGCAAAACAGTGAAGGCCAGGTGGACATAAAGAAAAGCTATTTGCCACATTTCTGCGGAATGTGTCCACGAACACATCCATGTGGGATGGGACCAGCCCCAAGAATATTCTGTCAATATGCTCTCCTCTCCCAGGTAAAGGCCACAGGGGCAATCCTCTGCCTCCCACCTGCGCATCAGCAACATTTCTCCAGACTGAGTTCAAGTCCTGTTGCACACAGAACAATGCAAAGAACTTTCTTTTAAACACAGCATCTTGGAGACACAAAATGACCCAAAGACAAATTCCTTCCAGAGAATAACGAGGAAAGGAGTGCAGGGAGACAGGAAAGGATGCTCTGGACCTCGGCCCAGACACAATGGTCTCGCAGGAATCCGCCGCCACCACAGACGGATGCACCCAAGTTGCTGGCAACTCCAAGGCCTCCGCTCCCACCAGTGGACAAGGTCTGCAGGGGCGGGGGGGCAGGCAGGCAGGAAGCTAGCAGGGCCCAGCGGCTTCCGGGAAGGAAAAGAGTATGTTGCCAAATTTTCCTAATGAGCTCATTACTTTCAAAAAAGTAGAAAAAGTAAGTTGCTGTGGATGCACAAAGGCTAATTATCAGATGGAATGGTCCTATGATGGCAACTATGAAAAGACTGAAGAGATGGCTCCGCAGGCATAATCTGGGTTTTCAATCTCTGTCTTGCGTTTACCATCATGGACCAATTTATTACAGGTCAATGTCTTGGGAAAATGTTGACTTTAAAATGAGAAGAATTCACTGTAAAAACAAACTTCTGTAAAGCTCCACTAACCTGAAAAGGAATACTATCCACTCCACTCCAGCTTCCCTCCATCTCCAAACTCCCGCCTCTGTCTTGACGTCACACGTTTGAAAGGAGCAGCCTACACTGGCTGTTTCCTCCCTCCACCCTCCCGCCCCACGCTAGTCACACTACTTTGTGAAAACTGCTCTTTTAAAGGTTCCCAAAGGACCAGCTGCTACTGAGTCCCAGGGGCCACTTCTTGGTCACCTCTGGTTTTGCTGTGCGTCCCCTCCTGAGTCTCTCCTCGTCCTGGCTCCCCTGATAGTCCTCTTCTTGGTCCCCTCCTGCCCTACTGATCGTTCCTTCTGAACAGACTTTCATGGTCCCCTTTTTTTGGAGTTAGATGTTTCCCAAAGTTCCCAAGTGCTCCTCTGTAGAGTTTGTTCCCTGAGTCGCCTCATCGACAACCATGGCTTCAATCAATCTACAGAGGACTCAGAATTTCCGACATGAATCTGCCCCCTGAGCCCGAGACCCACAGATACAAACTCTGAATGACGTCTCCAGGTGGATGTACTACAAGCGCCTGAGCACGTGCCCTGAGCTGCTTCCAGCAGCACCAGGCCTGGCTCCCACATCACTGCGCATCGCCGTGAGCGTAGGCCTCTTCCTCTGGGTCCTCCAAAGTAGACTGGTCAGATCTTGGTGTCACTGTGTTCCTCACCTTCCACATCAGTCACTAAATCCCATCGCTTCTACTGCCAACTGCTGTCTTATAGTTGTCTCCTCCTCTTCGTCCTCTCTGACGCTGCCTTGGTTCAGGGCCACCACATCCCACTGCCGTGTGGACTGTCTCTGAGGTGGCCTTCTCCACACCTGCTCCAGATATGTCTGCTGGACTCTGGCAGCCACAGCCCTGCTGGAGACCTCACGCTCAGAAAGCGGTCGCAATGCACGATGAACGATGGCTCCAAAGCTAACGCTCCAGGCAGGGCCCCAGTGCTCCCGGCTTCATTCCTGCTCTCTCTTTTGTGCACACTGTGCTCTGGCTCCGCACTCTTCAGACCTTACCTGCTCCAGCCCTACGCCCGGAGCAACCTGACCGTTCCTCACTGCCCCGCTCTCGGGTCACCTCCTCGGATTCTTGAACCCCTCCGGCCCGATCACTTCTGCTTTGTTCCCAAAGCACTTTGCTCATAAAGCTATTACTTGTCAAAACTTATCAAACTGAATTATGGCAAATTTTATTTGTGCCTCTCTCCCCCAACAGATTTTTAAGGCAAGGATTGTATCTTATCCATCTTTGGTTCCAGTGCCTAAAAAGATGCCTCATCTACAGTACATGTTCAATGACCTTCCCCCAATGTTACACACTAGCCAAAAGAGATTCTCTCAGTTTCTGTCCCTCATACTCATCGCAGGCAGAGTGACCTGTGTCCTGGCTAGCCCATGACAGTCCCACTTTACATCCATGCTCTTGTGTCCTATTTGGTTAGGGCCCTTTTTTTCCCGGTCCCTCCCTTCAGAGCCCCTTTTGGTTCTTGCAAGTATCCCTGTTTGAATGCTAAATTATATATGGTCACCCCATCATAAGGCCTGGGCTTGGGGATATTTTATGCAGAAATCTTAAAGAAGAAGATAGATTTATAAAAAGTTTAGAAACAGAACTGCCTAGATAGAAGGGAATGGGTTAGATGACCTCTCAGCTTCTATTTCAGTAATAAGGACCAACGATTCCACGATTTCTAGAGGTATTCTTGAGAGAAGCTATAATATAAATTCAGCCACTTTAATTTCTGCAGCCTGGGAAGAAAAGGTACCTTGAGTAGTTTTCTGCAAACTCTGACAAATGAGAAATAAGAGAGGAGGGAACTACGAGTTCATTCTAACCAGTTGAACTTGCCCAGACAAGAGGGAAGGAGGGAAGGAAAGGAGTGACAGAGTCCCAGAGGGGTTACAGAGCGGAGGCGGGGTGGGCTAGAGCCGCGCAGGAGCGAGAACAGAGCACAAAACACCTCCACAGGCTGGTGACAGGAGGCTTATTTTAAAAAATCTGTCAAGGAAAAGAAGAACGGAAGCCCAGAGTGTGGACAGCTAGGAGGCCCCGGGGACTCTGCAGGGGTGGTCTGTCACCAGTGTAACGAGGCTGACCAGGAAGCTTCTCCGACAATCCCAAGTGTCTGTCAGGTGGACACGGGGATTATAAAATGACACATGGCACTGATCACATCAAAAGTTCACTCTCCTTCATCCAGAGGACAGGATGACAATCTTCCTTTTTACTCAAGTTTAGGCAGCTCGCCTCTCCTGCTCCAAAACAAATAAACGACGACACAAACAGAAAACACCCCTAATCCAAAAACTGCACCCTGCTACCCCTCTCCTCCCCAGGCCAGTGTCCTGGGCATCTGGTGCTGGGCTCCGTGACCTTCTCAGTGCAGTGTGCCCCGGCTCTGCTGTGTCCCTGCTCTGGCACCCATGCCAAGCACACTGTGACCAACGTGTCTCTGAATCCAGTGGCTGCAGCTCAGTCCTTATCTCACTTGCTCTCTCCTAGGAGCAAGAACTTGGGACTCTGCTCACCACCCCTCCTCCCAACACTGTCCTCCTTGGCAACCTAGAGCAGAACTGTGGACGGTCGTCTCTCCCCGCCTCTCCCGGGTGCCTCACATCTGCCTCAACTACATCGCCAAAGCCAGTCGTCACGCCCACGGCTCTGCTTGCTATTCCCCCAGCCTTGTGAGGGACAACGGACGAACGGAAGCTGTATACGATCGAGGTGTACGACACGATGTCCTGCTAGTCACATGCGCTGTGAAGTGATTGCCATGATCTAGCCAACTGGCATGCCCGTCGCTTCACAGTGTGGCCGTTCCTGTGTGTGGCGAGGACACGGGGGCCTACTCTCCCAGCAAATTTCAAGTGTGTTTTTACTCACCTCAGCTGCCATGCGGTGCATCTGTTCTCCACAACATGTTCATCTCACAACTGCAAGTCTGTGCCCTTTGACCCCAACCTCTCCATCTCCCCCACGCCCCAGACCTGGCCGCTGCTGTTCCACTCCCTGTTTGCACGAGTTTGGCGTCTTCAGACGCCACACGTGGAGAGACATGGTTCCACTTCCTAGACCCACGCCCGTCCCAGCGGTCTCTTCCCTCCCAAAGGCACGGCCTCCGCAGTGTCCTCTACACGCAGCCTGCGGGGCCACCCTGCTTCTCACCTCTGCAGGGTCCCTGCTCCCAACATAGGAGCCAGACTCCCCAGAACGGCTCATCTTGGCCCTCAGCTGTCACTGCTCAGCCCCACATGCTACGTGCCAGCTTCTTTCAGTTCCTTACAGCCGCTGAGCCCTCTCTGGCCCCGGAGCCCCACAGGCCCTGCTAGCTGCACAGAACACCTTTCTACCTTCCTCTTCGCCTCGCTGTCAGCCGCCGACTTCACCTACTCTGGGAAGTCTTTGTGGAACCCTCCAGGCTAGGGCTAACCTGGAGCCAGGTGCTTTCTGTTCTGTAGCACTCACCACACTCATGGCCATTGCTTGCGCAGTCACCTGCGTCAACCACTAAATGTTCTCTAAGGACAGTCCCCTCACCTGCCCTGTACCCCATTGTATCTGTAGGCCTGGAATAATGTTGGTCTATTGTTGAACGAATGAACGGAGAGAATTCTAAACCTGGAAAGCTAAACTTGAGTCAATTAAAAAAGTCTTATTACTAAAAGAACTGTGAGAACCATCTTCATAGCACGTGCAACAGCAGCAGGCAGGGAAGCAACCCACAGCTGGGGAGTGTGGAACGGCGGCATCAGGTGTCGTGCCTGAGAGGCATGAGACCTGGCTGTGTTCATGCATTTATCCACGAACCGTGCACTGAGCACCGCTCTGCCGGTGCCGCACTCAGTAGTGGGATGCAGGCACGGCCCTGCCCTTGGTGCTTCCTGCCTAACGAGTAGAGGTGGAGAGAGAAATATAATCGGAAAGTGCCAAAAATTCTAAAAGCACCATAATGAGAAGAGGTACAGGTCACAAAGGCAGAGTAGTGGACCTGTGGTGGGGAGGAGGCGGCCCTGGGAAGAGCCTCAAACAGGACAGGGCGTGGAGCTGAGTTTTGAAAGGTCGACAGGTGCTTCCCAGGCTGACAAGGAAGCAATGGGGGTCCTGCGCAGAAGAGTCAGTGTGTCAAGGAGTAAAAACACTGAAGCGAGAAATGACGTGACAGATCCGGGCCACTGCCGTGGCTGTGCATGGCCGGACTGACGGAGGCTGGGGATAGGGGAGAGGTTTTCCAAAAGATTAGGCTGGAGAGGCAGAGAGGAGGCAGATCCAAGCCGATGTCTCTCAACAATGCCTGCTCCTTAGAATCAATGAGGGGAGCTTTTACAAACTATATCAGTATCTGCGCCCGACACAGTGATGTCAATGTTCAATGACTGTGCCTGTGGGTGGGTGTGGGGGGAGCCAATTTGTAGCATCTGCCAATTTTCATGGTGTAAATACTCCTACCGTGGCCAATTTCATGCTACCAAGGAGACATCACTGAATGCACAGCTGGGAGGAGATGCGTAGTCGTACCTGTTATATAACATTCCCACCACATAGATATAATCGATGTAAATAACCTCACGAGAATGGTTAATCACGAAAGGAAGTAAAATAATTAGGAAGTGATGACTTTTGAGTATTTATTACCTTTGTTTTTGATATAATTTAATTGTAAGTTTATATAATTTAATTTTTTTTCCTTTTTTATTGGGGGAAAAACTACAAAGCATTTACAGTATAATGTTTACAGTCACAATTTATAGTGAGCTGATTTCCCAAAATATATTACCACTCAAGTTGACTTATCTTGTTACATTTAAAAATCTACTC
>CAUYRT010002418.1:0-38341 GCA_963574885.1 Lepilemur ruficaudatus
ATTAATTTCTTTCTATTTTATAGTAGAGACGGGGTCTCGCTCTTACTCAGGCTGGTCTTGAACTCCTGACCTTGAGCTATCCACCCGCCTTGGCCTCCCAGAGTGCTAGGATTACAGGCGTGAGCCACCGCGCCTGGCCAATCTCAGAGATTTTTAAATGTGCAAAAGTGGCCCTTAGAATCGATGAGCTACACTAACGCCCTGTGGACAGACTCCTGCTCCCCTGGGCTGCAAGCACCCCACATGGCAGAAACCCAGAGCTTCCACAGGGAGCTCCAGCCCGGCCCTGCTGAGTTGGTGGGGTCAAGGCCCTGTGTCCCCTTGGAAGTGTTGGGGGGCCCTCTCCATCTCATCAGGTGATGCATCCCTGCCCGCTGAGTACTGATCCAGAGGCCCCGGGACACCTTGATTTTGCCACCGTGAGTGGGGCAGGGCCCCACGCTCCCTGCACATGTGCGTGGAGAAGGCTGGGAAGGGCAGGGCCTGCGGGCTGGGGCCCAAGCACATGGCACACTCACGGTATGTGTCCCTTCTTGGAGGACGGACCAGCATTTCTTGCCAAGGAGAGGAAGGAGCGTTAAATGAACTTGAGCCCCAGGAAGCCCCAGACAACAAGGCCTGGGGGCCCCTGGAGAGAGCTTGAGGGCTGGGCCCACCCACGGGGCCACACAGTGATGCCCCCACCTCCAGCCTCCACCCTGGTTCCCTCACACCCCTGTGATGGTGCTGACTTCCTTCTGCCATCCTCTGCCACGAGGTGAGTGAACCCACCACAGTACCCCGCTGGGTTGTCTCAATCCACATGGTGGATTTCTATCGAGGAGAGGAGGGACATTCTGTTCCCCTCAACAGGAGGAGGGAGGCCACAGTGAGAATTCTGTCTCCAGAATGGGAAGGGAGCACTGACCTCCACTCCTATGCGTTGGCCTCAAAGTTAACTAGGTCAACTGTGGGGTCTGGGAACAAAGTGCCCATGTTCCCTCATAGGAGAACCACTGAGTCCCTACAGGAGCCACCTCCCCTGGGCAGCCCTAGTGGGCAGGTCAGATAAGACAGAGGCAGGAGCCACTCGGATGTGCACGCCTGAGGGAGCAGGGCAGGCGGGGGCGGGTGTGTGAAAGGCATAGGAGAGGCTCTTGGATCTGCTCTGGGTGTGACACCCTCCCCAGAGCAGCTGCAAAGACTAGCCCCCCCTCATCGATGCCCCAAGGAAGGGTATGACCCGCCCCATGCAGCACAAACATCCATGGGAAGGTTGCTCTTAAATGCCATCAGGGCGACAGGCCCAGGGGCCGCACTGCCTGCCTGGCCAGAGAGGAGCAACAGCTGAACCAAGCCTTGGAGAAGGTGGGGCAGGAGGAGGAGAGAAGGGTGAAAGGGAGGGAGGGAGGAGTAGAGAGGAAGGAAAGCTTCTGAGAGGCTGTGGCCATCCTGTGCCCTGGGGGCCACAAATCTTTTGAGTAGAGCCTGGAGCTGCTTTGCCCAGAGCTGAGCTGTGGGCAGCAGAGACTTGGAGAAAGGGCTGGGAGGACTTGGCAGAGCTGGGCAAGGCCTACTCTCACCACCCTGTTTCCAGCAGCATCAGCCCTCTGTCACGTGTCCCCACCTGCCAGGGCCATGTCTTGGAGAGAGCCCAGAAAGTGAGACCCTGAGTGGATATTTGCTAATAAACTGATTTCTGAAGACTGCCCCTCCCAGCCTTGAAGGCCTGGAGGCTTTGGGAAAGATGTGTGCAGACACCCCCACATGTGCACATGCATGTGAATGCACATGGCACACACTCATATGCATACACATGCCCATGTACATATGCACACACACCCCTCGATGTATGCACATGCATGCATACCACACATGAACGTGTGTGCACACCCATAAGCATGTATGCACACATGTCCCACACACATACTCACACACCTCCAGGCAACCACACACATACCCACACACACCTCCATGCACACACATAAGCATGCACACATGCCTTCGTGCACGTCTCCACACACGTGCATGTGTCTCCACATTCACGTACACACGCGCACATACACACACTCCTCTGTGCATGCACACATGCATACACACATGTGCGCACACCCCCCACACCTCCCTGGTGTCCTGTGGTGCTCTACACTGCCCAGCCTCTCACACCTCTTTGTACACTGCATGCAGGTATGGACAATAGACACCTGGCACAAATGGGGTGGGGACTCACCTTGAGGTCTCTGTGGACGACCCCCATTTGGTGACAATGGAGAACGGCCTCCAGGATCTGCTGGATGCAGTGACTGCGGCAAACAGCAGGCGGGTTAGGGTTAGTGCAAGTGGCCAGGGTGGGGCTGGGGAGGGAGCAGCAAGAGGAGGTGCTGGGGACAGGGGCCAGAGTGCTGTGTGGCACTGGGCATGGTCCCCAGCCTGGGCGACCAGGGGGATGTAGGGAATCAAGGGGAGAGGAAATGCTGGCCAGGAGGGGCCTATGGGGCTCCTTCCTCACCTGCAAGGCCAGCAAGCCTGGCCCTAGTCCTGCCTTCCCCTCTGGGCCTGCCTCTGCTCAGGCCAGGCCCCCGGGAGAGACTTTCAGAGGAAACACCCTGTCCCCAGGCTCATGTTGGCCAAGCCAGATGTTCAGCTGGATGCCCTCAGGAGGCCAGGCTAGACCTGTATCCTGCAAGGGGTGGGCAAAAGCAAGGGAAACCAAGGCAGGGAAGGGTCAAAGAAGGCTGGGGGTGGGGGCAGGGGGTGCCCTGGTGTGGGGCCCCTGCTCCGCTCTGGAGCAGCAGTGATGCACTGGTGCACATGTTATTTAATCATGTTTAACAGATGTGAATCTAAACCTCCATGGCTTAGATGGCTAGTGGCTGCCATGGTGGGTGGCTCAGTTCTAGCAGCACTGGGGGGGTCTAGCTCTGCTCCCAGGGGCCTGAGGGGCTGGACAAGGGGGGCCCTGTGTGCACAGCCAGCTCTCCTGGAATGGGGGCAGCCCTGAGCACAGGGAGCTTTGCTTTCAATGATTCAGTAGTCAGGGAGGGCTGTGAGCAGAAGTCCTGGGGCCCTTCCATGATATAACTGGCTCGGAGAGGCCCAAGCTGCCCCCAGGCCACGTACCTGACACCTGTTCTGGAGCAGAGTAGATACAGGGTCACCCAGCCTCTGCACACTGAGACCCTGTGGCTGGAGCTTGCCTCCTCCCAGGCGCTCCCGACCCAGGGGAACAGCTCCATGCCGCAGGGTGACAGCAGCCACCATAAAGGCTGCTTTGCTGGGCTGGAGGTGTTTGCCACAGGCTTCCTGGAGCCCACCTGCTAGAGTCTCAGTCATGGCCCCTCAGGCAGGGAGAAGGGAGGGACAGGCAGACTCCCTCAGAACCCCCTGTCCTAGCCAGATCCTGGAGTGGGTACAGTGGGGTGACCAAGGTCAGCAGGATGAGTGGGCTTTGTTCTCCTGATGGCAAACTCTGGAAGGGCACGGGAGCCCAGCCCCTTTCCTCACACAGCTCCCACCCCTCCTGGCCACATGTGGACAGCGGCAGCCACTGCATTAAAAAGTGAACCTGAATTTCCTCCCTGAGGACACCCAGCCCTCAGAATCCTACGGGAATGATGGACTCCTGAGGTCTGTGGGGTTCCAAAGGAGCTAGGCCCAAACCTGTGAGAGAGCCCCTCGGTGGCCCCCTTCAATGTCAACAAGGGCAGGAACCACAATCCCATAGCCACCCCCATGCTCTGGGGTCTCCTGGCATCGCATCCTGCTCCTGCCACTCGGGTTGGGGGTTGTGTCCCTGCAGCCAGCCTATGGAGAGCCACTGTGAGGAGCATCCACTCCCCATGGACCCCTCACCTGCCTGAAGCAGTCCCTTGTCCACGTCCCCGAGGAGCCCAGCCCCTGTTACTTTGAATGGCACTCAGCCCCTGCAGGCCAGCCGGCCTTCTGTGGCCACGGCAAGGCCTGTGACTGACCACAGCAGGCCGAGGGGCCTCACTCAGGTGGGTGGACCCTGCCTCCTGCAGGCTGCCCAGGATGGGAAGCCAGGGCTGGGGGCTGAGGCTGTGGGGTCAGACGTCCTCTCCTGACCCTGCAGAGTACAGGGGGGCTCTGTGTGACCCTCCCAGGGGCCAACCAGCCTCTTCACGCACTGCTATGCAACATACACGGCCAGATCCTGTGGTCACTCCAGGCCCAGTTTGACAGGGGAGGGGGCATAGATCTTGGGTCCCTTCCATCCCAGCCATGGCACCCTTTCCTCCAGCCCTTCCCTGTGGTCTGTGACAGCCCTCAGGCTGACCTTTCTTCTGCCCTCGGGCACTCTCCCCGTGGAAGAGATCTGTGTGGAGCCAGTAGTCATCAGGAAGTGCCCCCTTCCTGGACACCACCAACAGGGGCTCGGCCGGTGCCGTGCACACCCACGGTCCACTGCTGAGGGCAGGAGTTGGCACCTTCCCCGTTGCACTTTCTCCAGCCGCAGACTTACTGAGAGCACGGCGCGTCCTGGCTGCAGGTCTGGTCATGCCTGCGTCCTCCCCCGTCCCCAGCCATCATACCTCCCTGCCTCCATGGCCAGGGTGCCCAGACCTCCTTGGCATCCCCTGCTGGTGGTGCAGGGCCCCAAACTAATGCCAGAGATGTGGCAATTGCTGAGCCAGCATCTGGTCTATACCTCTCCATGCCATCCACGAGGGTGTCATGGGGACTTGGCACATGTTGCTGAAACCAAGTCCCTTCCTGTGCCTGGTCCACTGTCATGAAGGTTTCAGGCACTGCACATACATGCCTGTGAACAAGGTGTCTCAGCAAGCCAGGATTCCCCAAGAGAGCCCCGTGCTAGGGCTACACTAGGCTGAGCTGACGATGCTGCCTGAAGGTGGCATAGGGCACACCTGGCCCAAGAGCAGCCCCCTATCCTCTGGGGACCTCTCCTCACATTGCTCTTGTCCTGGCCTCCAGTCTGAGACCATGGCCCTGGGTAGACTCGAGGCCCACTCGCTGGACACGCATTCCCGCTTGCCCCACCTGTCAACATAGTACCGCCTTCTCCAGGCAGGGCCACCCATCTAGGGCCCTTTGTTCAGGTTCTGAATAGTCTAGGGAGTCACTTCTGTGGTCAGCATTGTTCCCAAGCAGCATTCTGGACGTTATTCTCAGTTTGGGCTCTGATGTCCTCCCCCTGGGGACAGTGAGCACCTCGTAGGGTCCCTTTGGTCATCTCTCACAAGCCAAACTGCTTCTTTAGGTTTCTAAAGAGCAGGTTCTAAATGTTTGAACTCTGCTTCCCCTTTTTTGAAAGACACATGGATACTCCTCGGTTTCCCCATAAACTCCAAAGTAAAGGTCCTGCTTCCTCCAAGCAGAAATCTCCAGGCTTGTTGGTTAGAAAGAGTGCAGCAAACTGCACTCTTTCTGCACTCAAACTGAGTGCAATCACGTCTCAGGAACAAGAGGCTTCTTGTTTCCTCTTGTTTCTGAGACGTGACTCACCCAGAAATCCATCACTGGGTGCTCCTCGGTTGGCAGCTCCAGGCCCTGGGCAGGCAGACTGGGGGCTGTTCATGACCCCCCCAGGCCAGATCTGTCTCACCAGGAAAGTGTCCCCAACCTGCTCTGGCCAGGGGCTCAGCCCACTCCTGTCTCGGCGCACCCTGCCTCCCCTCAGCCTTGGACTCCACCGGGGCAAGCCGAGCTCCCCTCCCTCGTTACTCTCCTGCCGAGAGTTTGCGGCTGTGCCCATGAGGTGCAGCTCCCTGGGGCCTCCACACCAGACTCCATTAGGCTGTGCTGCCTGGAGGCAGAAGCACAGCTGCAGAGATCACACCTCCTCGGGCCACCAGGCGCCCCATCCTCGCAGTGCTGTCTCCTGGGGCAGGGCACAAGGTTCACTGAGAAAAAGAGGAAGCTGCATGAGCCGCTGAGGCCTGGGCCCCGTGGGTGCAGGACACCCTGGGTGGGGCTGGGGCTGGCCCCATCAGCTGGCCTGTCCAGGAGGACTCACCATGGCTTCCCCTCCCGCCCAGGGCCTGCCCCTCCCTGGCAGCCTCTGCCGCATCACCGTCTGGATCCTGGCCCTCTCTGTGGGACTCAGGCTGTTTGTCCCCACCTCACAGTCTGCTACTGAGCACGCTCCATTTGAGGCCTAAAGCCCTAAGAGAGACACCAGAGTGCGTAAGAGAAAACTAGGGGTTTGTAGGTGGGACCGGGAGAAACCCCGGCCCAGAGCCCCCATATCGTCCTGGGCCAGTTCCCAGGGACCCCAAACACCCAGGGTGTCACATTGGGAGCGCCCTGGGCAGGAAGTGGGGACACTTGCCATCACCCTGGGCAGGGAGGTGCCTGGTGGAGCAGAGGGCCCTTCTCTGCTAGCACTCTACAGTTTGCTCTGGCGAGGGTTCCCAGGACCTGAACAGCTCATGCATCTCCTGAACTTCTTCCTTCCTGAGCCCACCCTGAGGCTACTCCAGTCTTAGCAGGGGTCCCCACGGCCAGGTGGGTAGGACCCCTGCTGCTAGGCCAGGCGTGGGGGCTGCGTGTCCATCTGGGATGCAGGCTGGGTAGGAGGGGGCAGGCAGCGAGTGAGAAGCAGAGGCAGCGCCTGTGGACAGGACAGAGCGGCCGACGCTCTGGGAGGGAAGCTGGCTGGTGTGATGAGGATGCCACACATGACCCCTCCACCTGTGGCCGGAGCTGCTCCCTCCAGCCTCCGTCTCGGGGTGGGGACGCAGCATTTGGAGGTGGCTGACTCGCAAGCAGCCTCCTGAATTGGGGGACAACAGGTGGACTGGGTCCCCTGTGCATCTCCTTCCTAATACCTGATGAGCACAGGGACCCCTAAACCCCACAGGGGGCCAGGAGGGATCCCCAGGAGCAGAGGGGGCTCCCAGGGTTAGAGGACATTGACAAGGAGGGGAAGGGAGCATTGGAGAGGACAGGTCACTGGGGACCAGGGCAAGGCAGCGGGCAGTGATGGGAGGGCACAGGTGGGGTGTGGGTGTGGGTTGTGGGAGGGCGGAGGCATGCCAGGCCCTGGGGTGGTACCAGGGGTGGGGGGAGTTCAGTCCAGGTGGACCCTAGGCCGTGGGGTCCCATCTGTGGCTGGGAGGCTCTGGGCAGCCATGCGCCCCACCCTTGCCTCTCCAGCACCTCAGGGCTCTCGGCCCACCCCAGGGCCCCACCTGCCCTGCAGGTGACTGGATAGGCATCGGGGATGCTCCTGTCTACCTGCCCAGCAGGCCCCACAAGCACGCAGCATTCCAGGGCAGGAGGAGGTGGCTCTGCTTCACCCTCTACTTTTCCTGTCAGTAGAATATAAAGAAAAACCTAGTCTCCCTCAACTCCAAGGGGACCGGCCACTTCCAGGCTGTTTGCAAAACACACAGTGCTTCCTCAGGAGCCTAAGAAAAGAATCCGGTCCCCCTGAGTGCCTTGGTGGCCTGGGGCCAAGAGGAGGGTTCCAGCCCCGTGTCTGTCCCCACCGGGCCCTGGGAGGCCACAGCACCAGGGCTGCACACGCCTGCCCACACTGGGATGTGGCCCATTGCGATGGGCAAAGTTGCCAGCTGGTGCAGAAGCGAGTCTCATCAAGCTACTTTTAAAAAATGATATTCATTTTTCTTGATTAGAAAATAATCCATACTCATTAAAGAAGAGTTTTAAAATAGACAAAGAAGATAAAAAGTATAAAATCGTCCACAACTCCACTTTCTAGAAGGGCCACTGTTGACCTTTTTTCTTTTTTAAATGCACCTCTCTGGGGCAGAGTGTGGGCATAGCCCAGCCGAGGGGGGGCAGAGTGACGCCCTCAGCTGTCCCTGAGGTGAGATGCACTGTTATGAGTGACATCCCTGTCACGGGTCAGGTGTTATCTGGCCTGGGCCACAGTAGGCCAGTAGTGACCTATGCTTCCAGGGACAGGGGCCCTGTCACCTCCGCAGCTGACATCTGCCATCTGTCAATCTGGCCCCCCGCAGCCATGCCACAAACGGCAATCTCTGAGACCACTGTCCCTCTTAATCCTCCTGGTGAGGCTGGCCCCGCGGGAAGGGCTGCCCCGAGGTCCAAGGGAAGCCCCACCTCAATAGAACCCAAGTCTCCCCATCCCAACCCCACACTGGGGGATCCACAGGGATCCCTGTGAACAGGGCCTTTGGCACAGAGGACAGGTGGCTTCTCAGCCTTGTGCTGAGGTTTCAGGTCTCCCATGCCCATGCCCATGCCCTGGGGTGTGGGTGAGCAAGGAGGCGGGCCCCCGGAGGAGAGCCAGTGGCACCTTTCCCAGCCAGCTGCCATCAGCAGGCTGCCCACTTCCCCTCACTTTATACTCAAGCTTGGTTCGGCCCAAGGTGTTCCCGTGAGGACATCATGGAAGAGGAAAGGCATTCGGGAACTGTTCATCTCCAGGAAGAAGGTTAGCCAAGAGGTGCCCTTCATGGGCCATGGACCGAGACATTAAGAGGAGGGCAGCCTGCGACCACACATGTCTGCTTCTCCTACCCACCAGCCACTTGCTCTGTGCCAGTTCTAACCCTAGGGAAAAAGGCGTAGGTCGGGCCACTCCCCCAGTGGGAGCCAAGAACACGTGAGCTGCCCCTGATCCTTCGACCCATTCAGAGAGCTTCCAGCAGGGCCAGGTGGGGCTGTTGGCCGGTGGGCAGACCAATACCTCCAGTCAGTTGGGGAGGGGACACTGCTACACAGGAACAGATGTGGGTTGGCAGGAGTGAGGCTGAAGGGACAGGCAAAGGCATAAGGAAAGTGGGGACAGGACGGGGGGAGGGCTCCACACCCACCTGGCATCAGCCTCGCTGTAGTACTCTCTCGCCACAATGTCTTCAAAGAGCTCTCCACCAGTAACCCTATGGGAAAAGCAGCAGGGGTCACAGATTTTGATGTGTCACTCTGTCACTCTGTCTCCTTCATCACCACCGCCACCACCACCACCACCACCACCACCGTCACCACCACCACCACCACCACCACCACTGCCACCACCACCGCCACCATCACCATCACCATCACCACCACCACCATCTCCATCACCACCACCACCACCACCACCATCACCACCACCACCATCATCACTGTCATCACCATCAGCACCATCACCACCATCATTGCCACCATTATCACTATCATCATCACCATCATCATCACCACCACTGCCATCACCACCATCATCACCATCACTATCACCACTATCACTTCCATCACCATCACTGTCACCATCACCACCATCACACCATCATCACCATCACTACCACCACCACCACCGGCATCACCACCTCCACCCTATTACCATCATCACTTAGGTCTGACAGCTTACCAAATGCTTACTCATATATAATGACATTTAACATTTCAGTCTTCACAACTATTCCATGACACTGGCACTCATTTACTCTGTTTATGGATGAGAAAACTAGTTTCGAAGATTTAGGTGATTTGCCCAGAGTGGGCAGCAGGTAGCTTTAGCCAGGGCTGTGCAGTATTATACCCAGGCATGGTGACTTGAGCTCCAAGTCTGAGAAGATCCGTTCTCCCTTCCTCAACCTGCTCCCAGGGCCAGAGTTGTGGCCCTTGAGTAGGAGCAGAGGGGCCAGAAGATGTGGTGCCCAGATCTAGCTTCCCTGGTGGGCTGAGGCCTTGAGGTGCTCAAAGTGCCATCTCCAGGAGGAGAGCACAGATGACAGGCAGAGGGGAGGTCTCTGTTCACACACCCTCCTGTCCTGTGTCCCCACCCAGTGAGTGGCCATAAGGCCCCACAGTCAGGATAGACCGCCAGGGCAGAAGACACTGTCTGGAGCACCTCTGGGAACCTGGACAGTGTCTGGCTGCCCAGGGTCCCCTGTGCTGTGTAATGCGGGTGTGGACAGAAAGGTGGTGAGGGCTGATGCCCACCAGGGGAGCAAGGTGGAACCCCTCATCCACCTCGGCTGCCCCGAGTCTGCTGGAAGAGTCCATCTAGAGGCTCCCTCCCCCTGCGAAGGTCAGGATCTCTCTCCTGTGGCCCCGTGTGGAAGGGGGGGCCTGTGAGGCCATGAAGGCACCTCCTCTACACTCTGCCTTGTCTCCACACTGCTCCATGGTACTGCCCTGGGCACTGGGGCTTTTCCATTTGCATTTCAGTTTTACCCATTAGTTCTGAAAGGTGGGGCTTGGGTCTTCCTCATTTCTGTGCCCAGCACTCAGGGCGGGGCTGGTCCCCGGCAAGGATGACCCAGGGGAGGGGGGACTGTTGAACAGGTGACCCAGGCATGGGTGAGTGTTCGCTCAGCGCTGGAGAAAAATAAAAGTGGAGAAGTGTGGAGTGTTAGCGTGGCCTGCTCCAATGGTTCCACTAACCCCCGACCCTTGGGGTGATGTGAGGACGAAATGCATGGAGAGCCACCCGGTCGCAGACACATGACAAGACATTAAAGGAATGGGGATTCCCTCTCCTCACCCCTTTTCCTATCCTGGAATGGGGACTGGGGACAGGGGCTCTGTCTCTGTTGCCCAACTGACTGTGCTGTTCTGTGTCCCTCAATACGCACCCCGCAGGCAACTGCGGAGTTCCGGCTCAGCTTCCCTCCCTCCTCCGCAGCTCTCTCCTCTCTCTCCCTGTCGGCCATCACCTTTCTGCAAACAAGTAACCACTGACCACAAGGAAACAAAAGGATGTCTAGGTGGGGCCTTCCTAGGGGCATCTGGCCTGGTTCCTGAGCCTGGCCTGTCTGTGTGAGGTTGTGTGCATATGTGCACATGTGTACATGTATACTGGTATGCTCTTATGCACACATGTGTGCCTATGTGTGTACTTATGTATACTGGTTTGTACATACACACATATGCATACATGTCTTTGTGCTCATGCATACATGTATGGTTGTGTGTACATTTGTGGTCATGTGTACTGGTCTCTGTGCACATGTGTACATGTATATGTGTGGCTATATGTGAACCAGTGTTCATGTATATTGGTTTGTGTGTGCATGTGTGCTATGTGTGTGCATGCATGTACATGTGAGTGCATGTGTGTACCCATGCTGTGCTTGTATGTGCCCTTGTGTATAGGTATACCAGCTTGTGTGTGCACATATATGTGCCTATGTGTTTGTGTGGATGTCTGTACATATATGTGCCTATATGTGCACTTGTGTTCGTGTATACTGGTTTGTCTATATTTAGGTGCACATGTGTGTGCCTGCACGTGGCCTTATGTACATGGATTCCAGTCTGTGTGCACACATGTGTGTCTGTGGGCATGTGTGTACATGTGTTTATGTGCACACATGTGCATGGAGCAGGAGGATCAAATCCCAGGTGTAGCCCAGGCCAGGGGCTGGCATGCCCCAGAGCTACGTGAGTAACTATTTAGGTCTCAGTACACAGGGCTCACAGATCAAGTACTTTAGATTCTCAATTCAAGCACAAAATAGTGGTGAAAAGGCCTCCAGGTCTTCAGACTGGGCTGCAGCCCAGAGAAGCCCTCTGAGGAGTGCCTCATGCGGCTGGGGCCGGGGCCTGCAGGTGCACTGTGTGTTCAGGAAGCTGCGGTTTGGATTGATGGGCACCTGGGACTCCCTGGCCAGCACCGCTTCGTGGTCTAGAGCTCCAGGGCAGGGATTTTGTGCCTCCGCCTATGTAGGCTGCTGTGGGGGTTTGGGAGCTTCAGTGCTGGCCCAGAAAGGGTGTGGCTTGGAGGCCCTGCATCTGTGCCCCATGCTCCCCTTTCCTTAGGCCATAGGGACACATGGTTGATTCTAGGCTGCAGCCATGGCCCACGTGGGAGCCTTTTTCCTCTGGGCGTGCAGGTGTGTGTGAGACCCTCTATGCTCAGGCCCAGTCCTCAAGCCCTGTGACATTTCCAGGCATGAGGAATGGGGACAACCCCCCAGAATCCACAGAGCCCCCAAACTGCCAAGAGGCCTCAGGGCCTCCTGAAGGTGATGCCAGCCCACCCCAGAAACTGCTGCGCCTCCCTCTGCTGTCCTAGAGGCTCTCACAGGTGGGGCCATGGAGGTTTGGGAGGAGGGCGTGCAGGGCCTTCCAGACTCACAGGCCAACTTCCTCTTCCTAGCCTGCCTCAGAGCCTCTCCCCACACCTGCCTGGCATGTGGTTGGCCAGCCAGGAGACATGACAGTCTATCATATGCATGCACACACATGTGCACACACACCATTCTCTTTCCCTTTCTAAGCTACTGAAACACACACAACCATCTGTTGACTACCAGGGACCCCGAAGAGGGCCACCCCTAGCCCAGTGGTCTCTTTGTTTTTCTGGGAAAATAGGCTGGTGGAAGTGGGTCTGGGACACACAGGTGTAGCATTGAGCCTCCCGGCTCCCCAGCACCATGGGACAGATATTCTAGGGTGCAGTCTTGGCTGAGCAGCGGTCGCTGTGCCCCAGGTCAGTCCCGGTCACCTGGCTGGCAATTGGAGGTCGTGTCTTGGGGGACACACAGGGCAACCTGAGTGGTAGCCCAGCCCCTGCAGGGATAGTCCAGACCTTTTTGACAGTCCCAGGACCCCACATGGATATAGGTTGCCTCAGTCCTGCATGCCCCATGGCCCCATCATCTGTCATTTGAGGGAAGAGGAGCTGAGAGGGCTGCATCCTTTCTTGGCCTGGCCTGCACGCTCACAGCGGCCGCGGGGAGGGCACAGTGGTAACCATGGCAATAGCACCATAACCAGGCTTTCCTGGCTGTGTGGCTGCCTGGAGGCTGCAGGGACAGGCCAAGGCCTATAGGTCCCTTTCCAGCCCAGGGTCCCAGAGCTGCACTGACTCATTGACAGCTAAATATAGTGCTGCTTATTGGGAGCTGTCAAGAGTGAGGGAGATGAGATCACCGCTTCTAAATCCGGCAGGAAGTGAGAGGCGGCAGCAGCCCCAGACGCCTTCTCACTCAGCTACTGCACACATACATACACGCACATGCACACACACATTCATGAGTGTGCATGCACACACGCACATGCGCAAACACACTCATGTGTGCACACACCTATGCACACACCAACGTGTGCGCACCATGCACAGACTCATGCAAACACAATCATACATGCACACACTTGTGTAAACTCGCTCACCCACATGCACACACCTGCACATGCTCACATTCATGCAAGGCACACACATGTATGCACACCCTGCCTATATATGCATTCTCACTTTCACATGCTCACACACCTGCATGTGCACACACTCACACTCAAACTCATAAACACACACATGCTCACACCAGCCAGCGTTGCCCCAGGCCAGGCACCAAGGGAAGGAAGGTGCACGAAGCTGCTGACTGTTCCTCTGGGGTCCTCCCTCTCCCCTTGGAACCCTACTACCTCCAGCACGCCTGTTCTGGCGGAGGAGGACCCAGCATGGCGGGGTCCCAATAAACAGGACCCAATAAACCTGGTGCAAAGCAAGCAAGGAGAGGCGAAGGAAGCTGGGTATCTGGCTTGGAACAAGGTGATCCTCATTAGCATAGGTACACTTGAGGGAGTGGCCAGCCTGGGGCTCAGAACTGTCCCCTGGGGCTAGGGGACCCACCCCGCCAATGCTGGGAGTGGGTGAGGACAAGAGGCTCCAGCTCTGGAACTTACAGATCGAAGACCAGGTAATGGAAGCCCTCCTCCGAGATGCTGTCGTGGAGACGCACTGTGGGGACAGAGAAGCCGTAAGGGGCTGGCCGCCGCCCAGGACACATCCCACTGCCTGCCTCTGCACCTGTGCAGGCACCAGCCAGCAGCGCAAGCCCCAGGGTCGCCCTGAGGACAGGGCTGCGAAGGCCCTGGGGTGGGCTGGAGGGCAGGGCTGAGGGCCCTGCAGGCTGGCCGGCCACTGGGGGGCATCTGTGGGCCTCTGGCAGTGCTCTGCCTTCCCTTGGCCTCAGCCACCAGTCTGGTCTCATGTTTCCTTCTACCCTCGTGGTCCTGGGCTGGGCCTCAGCTGCTCCTAAACACTGAGGAGAGCAACAGGAGGGGATCACACAACTGGTCCCCAGACACATCCACTGAGAAGCTTCTCATGTGAGAGAAGCCAGTATAAAAATGCGCCCATGACTCCCCCGGGCCTTCCCGGGCTGCCCTCGGCCCTCAGGCTCCAAGAGCCTGCATGCTGTCGGCACAGGCGGACAGGCAGGGTCCCCCACCCGGAGGAAAGGTGCCCGGCACGGTGTCATCCAAAGGTTCAGGCCCTGAGTTCGGGTTCCAAAACGTGCGCAGGCAGCAGGATGGAGCGCTGTCCGTCTCTTCTTCCTCTCCCCTTCCTCACGGCCACTGTGTGCACAGCTGCCTGTGACGGTCTGCATGCGCCACGCCCTCACCTTGCCGCTCTGCCTGGTGCCTGGCAGGAGCCAGGCAGGATGTGATGAATGGACAAACACACGCCCGTACGAGGGAGGCTCGTGGGGACAGTGAGTGATTTCCGCACAGAGCACACAAACCAAGGCCTGTTTTTCCTTGAGCTGGAGATGTGCCCCGCACCAAGCGGCAGATATTTTCTAGGAATGACTCATTTTGGACACTGCTGTCCCACGTGCCGACTCTGCCCACTGCTAGAACGACAAGGACAGTGACGGCCAGACACGCGGAGCGCTCCCTCCCTGCCCACCAAGGCTGCCCTAAGCACTCTGCGTGTGTTAATTCAACCTTCTCAACCACCCCTAAGCCCAAGAGGTTACGGATGAGGAAGCTGAAGCACAGAGAGGTTAAGGTTAAGGTCACAAAGCTCACAAAAGGCAGGGTAAGGCGTGGACTCAGGGCCAGTCTGCATGGCACCTGCCTCAGCCTTTGCTCCTCGGGTCCTGGGAAGACGGGACTACGAGGCCTCACTGTCCCCCAGCACTCGAGATTGGACCACAGGTGCCGACAGGGTGAAGAGCAGCCGCCTCCTCCCAATCTGCAGCCCCTGGGCCGCAGGCGCAAACCGCTGACTCAGCTGCAGTCCCTTTCTGGCACCCGCCAGCCCTGTCCTAGTTTCTGAGCGGCTGCCAGTGCCCTTCCTCCTCTGGCTCTGCCTCCCCAGGGTCCGGCCCCATTGTGTCCATGTCTGTGTGCCCAAGAACCCCAGTGTGGCCCCTGGAGCCCGGGCCTCGCCCCAAGGATCCCTGGGCTGCAGCAGCCCAGACCAATGCCCTTCTCAGCACCCACACCTCAGACAAAACGCCCTCCAGGGAGCCAGGAATTGCAGCGCCAGCCCCACCCCGCTACTTGTACCAGCTGTGTGACCTTGAGCAGGTAACTCAGCCCACCTAAGCCTCAGTCTGCCCCTCTGTAAAACAGATAAATAGCACCTACTCAAGGGGTTGTGAAGATTGATTATGTAACCTGAGGCTCCAAGGCACAGTGAGTGCTCAGTAAGCCACCGCTCTGTTACTGTCATTGTCACCATCATCCGAGTGTGAGGAATCCCAGGTAACCAAAGCTCAGCTCCAGGGTCTGGGGCCTACTTCGGCACCTGGGATACTTTCCCAAGCTCAGAACAGAGACACTCGCTCCGTTTCTCTGCCCCAGGCCCAGCAGCCCAGGCTTCTCCCCTCTGCCCCCGCCCAGCCCCTCCTCAAAGAGCGAGGTCTCCCATGGCCCACGTCCTCTGTCAGCTCTCACCCACTGGCTGTCCACGAGCCGACACTGACCTTGGCCAGCAGGGCCCCCACCAGCTATGGCACTCCCTGTGACCAACGTCCCCCCTTCCCACACGGCACCCTCCAGCCAACTTCTGTCCCAAGAGGAAGGGCACCCTCCCACTTGGCTCACTGGACACCGGTTCCCTCTGGATCCCCTAAGATATAGCAGGCCCGCAGAGCTCACCAACAACCTCCTCCTTCCAGGACGCTCCATAAAATCAATAGAGTTAAACTAAAGCTCACCCTCCTGACCTCTTTCTAGTGGGGGCCCAGCAGGCTGGCCCCTCTGAGCTGCCCCACCTGGGACCTGCAGCATGAAAATCACCCACTCGGAGCAGAGAGGGCCCCAGGGCCATGGAGGGAGGCACCCCTTGGAGCCCCCACAGGCAGCGCCAAGGAGGCCCTGGTTACCCATGAAGCCACCGCACTGCTCCTGGGATACTGCAGGGCCATCCTCTTGGAGGGGGCTGCCCTCAGGCACCTGCCATCCCACCCAGGCGGCAAGGTGGGATTGGGGGCAGAGGCAGATGGGCTCTTAGGCATCTGCCTGGGGTGGGTCCCACCTCCTCAACACCTGGGTCGGTGTGGGGAGTTGAGGCAGGATATACGTAGTCACATTTTATAAAACTTTTTTAACATTTTATATAAATAGTTACATACTTACATGCACTTTTTACTGGTTTAGAAGAAAACCTAACTAGCACATGAGACCCGTGTTCAGACAGGGCTAGGTAAAAAAGTGAATTGGCAGAAAATCTATTTAAATAAAAGCAGTAAGCAAGTTAGCACTGTGAGCAGAGTACAGAGGTGCAAATAAATAAAGTCCTGGGTCATATCGCAAGAGTCCTGTCTGGAAGCCCTGGGTTAGGTAGATGGTGGCAAATCTTGCCGGGGGTGGGGGGAACCTGCAGCGTTTGACCACCTCACAGGATGGCCTCAGTGATAGGGTCCCTCCCCTCTTCCTGGCTCTGGGTCAGGGCTCCCCTCTGCGGAAGCCGCCCTTTCTCTGGGACTACACCCCTGCTGGGCAGAGGCTCAAGGGCCCAGGACCCTAAGAGCCCAGCCGGGGCTGCAGCCTGGCCCTGGGGCCCAGAGTTAGGGCTCCTGTTTTCCACGCTGGGGCTCTGCTGGGTCCGAGGAGGGAGCATCTGTCCCTTGGGTGCCCATCTGCCCAGCTTGTTGGTGGAGCACCAGGAGAGGGAGGGTGTTCTAGCCCCTATGCCAGGCAGTGAGGATTTGCCAACTCCCTGAGCCAGGCCCAGGTGAGTGTGTGGAGAGCCCAGGCTCCTGAACCGGCTGCGCCTTACAACCCCTGGATGTCCCTTTTGAACACAGATTCCTGGGCCCCATCGCGGCACAAGTGATTCAGAGCTAAGGAGAGAGGGCCCGGGAAGCCAGCTGGCAAGCTGGATGCCTCTCAGGTGCCTCTGGGGCCAGGGTCAGCAGAGAGCAGCTGTCGCCCCAAGGCATCTCCTGGCTGCCCCTTGACATGGGCCAGGCCTGAGCTCCTGGACTCCTCAGAAGTCCCCAGAAACCAGCATTGGAGAAGGACGGGCAGCTGGACACATGCACACAGGTATGCACATGCACACACGTGCTCCATAATGGCTGGACGGCAGGGATCAGCCTGGAGTCATGGAAGGCGGGTGGGCAGGAGGGCCGAGTGACCCTGGGGAGATCTGAGCCAACTTCCAGGGCTCAGCCAAGTCTGCAGTCCCCAGAGGTGCCAGAGCTGCATTTATTACCACAACATGGACTCGGTCTGGGGCTTCGGGGAGGCAACCTGCAAGCAGAGGACCTGCACTCTGGAGCACTCACTCCATGTGGCAGGTGGGCTGGGACCCAGATGCAGGCAGGAGGCAGGGTTGCCAGGAAAAGCCCACCTCTCCTGGGCAGGGCCAGCAGCCTTGATGCCAGAGACAAGGGCCAGCCCAGGCCACCGTGGAGACCTTCCCCATGTGTCCGGACAGTGAGGTTTGGACCAGCCACAGGCCCCCAGACTCCGGGCTCCAAATGCCCCCATAGGGCAACTGACTCTGGGACAGCGGGCTCTCCTCTCCAGGCAGGAATTCCAGAAGCTCTGGACTAGCAAAGGGGGACAGTCAGAGGCTCTCAGACCAAGGCTGTGTGTGACAGGGTCTTTGATCAGACTTTTTTTTCCAAACTTTTTAAACTTTCCTTTTGTAATCAGGCAATCTTGTGGGGTTTTTTTTTTGTGTGTGTGACAGAGTCTCACTCTGTTGCCTGGGCTAGAGTGCTGTGGCGTCAGCCTAGCTCATAGCAACCTCAAACTCCTGGGCTCAAGCAATCCTCCTCCCGAGTAGCTGGGACTACAGGCATGTGCCACCATGCCCGGCTAATTTTTTTTCTATTTTTTGGTAGAGATGGAGTCTCACTCTCGCTCAGGCTGGTCTCAAACTCCTGAGCTCAAACAATCTGCCTGCCTCGGCCTCCAAGAGTGCTAGGATTACAGGTGTGAGCCACCGCGCCTGGCCCTTGTAGCTTTTTTGAAGTCACAGAATGTTTAGGTCTCTGTGTGTTCTCATCAGAATCACTGCTCAGTGTTCTGGGGAGTCACACGCCGGGGGCTGGCTCCATGGGGGCTCTGCGAGGAGTGCGTCGTTTACCTTTCTCTGCAGCCATTGTCACCAATGCCACAGATGAGGATGCACAGACAGAGTGGGGGGGAGCCTGTCCACTTGGGTGGAGCTGGGCACCAGAGCCCTGCCCCTGATCCCAAGGGAGGCTGTCCCTGCTCTGCACTTCTCCGTCAGACAGGACGGCATCCTCAAGGTGGGGGTGGGGGTGAGGGTGGCAGAGAATGAGCTTCCTCAGGGGCTTCAGGTGGGACATTTCCTTGGAGAAGGAAAAGAAGTTCGGCGTCCCTTTGAAAGTCTGATATAGGAGCAGGAAAGGGTTGCTGTCTGGGAGAGGGTGGGGACCTGCCCCTGCCCCTGGGGGCCGCTCACCGATGTTGGAATGCTTCAGAAGGCGGCAGATCCGAGCCTCTCTCTCCAGCTTCTGGTGATCTGGGGACAGAAAAGGAAAAGGTGTCACCTCCTGCCCCAACGCCCAGTCATCCCTGTCAGGAGAGGCCCTCACATGTGTGCAGGGGCTGCCAACCAAGAAAGGAGAGGAGGTGACCCAGCAGCAAGTAACCGTGCCCACCCAGGGATGCCGTCGTGGCCCCCCCGGGACTCTGGGCTGAGCAGGGACGAAGCAGCAGGTGTCTGGGTGGAGAGGCCCACGGAGGCCGTGAGTGCTGCTAACTTGGGGCTAAAAGTCTCCCCAGATGATTCCAAGAACACAAAGTGTTGCGTATTAGCAGTGAACTGATTTAATCCTTCACTTATTTGTCCTAATTCCATGCTTGGAGCTTTCTGCTGAAGCCAAGTCTGTTCTTCCCAGGCAGCGGTACGGTTGGCAGAATGGGAATGGTGGAGTGAGGCTGTGCCCTCTGCCCAGCTGGCAGGAGGAAAGTTGAAAGCATCACAGTGGCTCTCCTGGGCACGAGGAGCAAGCTGGCTGCAGAGCTGAGTGCAGTGGCCACGCCTCTCCCCTCCAGGGCCCAGGACTGGAGCTGGGCAACGGGAGGCCTAGAGACGCTGGGACATCAGGTGCTTGGGCCCCATCTCCAGAGCAGAAGCCCGTGCCCCTAAAGGATTGAGCAATTTATCAGCTAGAAATTTATATTTCAAACAGGTGCCAGGAAGATTTTAAAAACTGATGGAGACTGCGATTGCAAAAAACCAAAAACCCCACATTTCCACTGACAGGAGAAGGCAGGACCCCATGTGACTACAGTCACACACAGACCCCAGTACAGTAAAGACACAAAGGGTTCTGCAACACCCACCCAACATCCCAGCACAGTGCTGGGGAGAAAAAGCAATGGCAAAGAGTACCCAAAACGCGCCTCCTTTACATAAAGGTCGAGAGCAGACAGTTGCTGGGGCACAGCCACACGTGGGGGAACCCTGCAGACAGACAGGGGTCTTTCAGAGCTCAGGATGGTGGCTGTCCCTGGGGCGAGATGTGACTGGGGAGGGGGCATCAGTGTCTGCAGCCCCCTACCCTGTGAGTGCCAAGCTCCTCCGCAGGTGAGCAGGGCCCAGGGACACAAGACCGCAGGGGTGCCTCCTGTACCAAGGGGACACCCCGTAGCACCCAGGCAGGGAAAGAATGCAGCTACCCCTTAACAAAGATCCCTGTGCTTGGGGGACCTCGCCCGCCTGCAGGAGGGAAGGCCTGACCAAGGCGCGTCTGTGGCCAGTTCCCCTGGGGTGGGCGTGACAGTGGTGGTCTGGGGGCACAGGATATGCTTGCAAACATGCATGTGCCTTTCTTGAGGGGGAAAGCCACACCTGCCAACAAGAACTGCTCTGGGAATGGTGTCTGCTGGCTCTCCCTCCCTCCCAGGACAGGTACTCACTCCAGCCTCCAGGAAAGGCTGACCCCTCCCTGCCTGCCCTCCTGGCTCCCAATTGCCTTGGCTCAGCAGACTGGCACCCCACAGGAGGGATCGGAGGGGTCTGGCAGAACCTCCAGGTGGGATGGAGGGAGTCAGACCCTACCGTGCCATGCTGCCAGCAGCCCAGGCATCCCGCTCCCCACCTGCACGCCCAACTCGGCAAGCTCCGTGCTGTCCTCAGAAGCACACCCGAGCGGCCCCTCCCCCACTCCCCACTCAAGTGGGAGCTGAGGCAGGGCAGCATCCGTGACGGCTGGGACTGGACGCAGCCCGTGCGTCCATCAATATTAGAATGGATAAATCAAACGTAATCGCAACAGAACGCACATGATGTGGCATCTGTGTTTCCAGCTGTATGAAGCTCAAAAACAGGCAGCATTGGACATACCTGGGGGACCGTACACATGAGGGCCAACTCCAGCGGAAGGCAGGGGACCGACCACTGCAACATCCCACCCTCCGCTCCCTCTGCAGGTGGAGGAGGGAGGGCTTAACGGGTGCAGGGCAGTGAGTTAACGGGGCTGTTTTTCGCTTTCGTGATATCTTTCGTAAAGTTACTACTCTGAACACTCGTCAAACTTAGAGAAGCAGCGCAAGGACGGCACGGAGTGCTCGTGCCGGGCTCTCGGTACCACCTCCCTCTCCCTCCACACGCACGTGCTTGTTTCTTCTGAAGCACTTGAGAGCAGGTAACACGAGGCACCAGACGTCCCTTACATAATCCCGGCGCAGGTATCAGATGCAGCAAATCTAGTGCAGACGCCACACTCCTCTCTCCACCCCACCTTCCACAGTCCAGCTCCCCACTCCCCCAGTGACACTGGCAGCTCATCTGCCCCAGGACAGGACCCCTTCCAGCTAACGGACAGCACTGGAGCCAGGCTGAGGGAAGGGAGAACCTAGGAGGGTGAGGTAGGCAAACCAGGGTGGATAGTTTTTTTTTGGAAAATTGATTATAGTTAAATAAATAAAATCATAAATAAAAATCAGGAGGAAAAAGCAATTGTGAATCAATTTTCCTAGGATGCAGATAATTTACAGGGCTGTGTTTTATTACGTAAACGTCTCTGAGAGCAGAGCGCCAGCCATAAGGTCGTAGCTACTCCCAAGCATGTGTTTAAGGAGCCAGGAAAGGGCACCTGACTGCACAGTGCTGGCACGGGGTGTCCACCCACAGCCATATAGGTCACTGACGGTCCCCTCTCTGTAACACGCACAACAGCGCCTTGGCCGCCTCCTCTGCAGCCCCTGTGGGGGAGTGCTCAGGGAGCTGCTTTGACACTACAAACCTGCGGTCCCCAACCCCCGGGCACCAGTCTGTGGTCCGTTAGGAACCAAGGAACCTGGCTGAGCATCTCAGCTTCGCCACCCCCGCCCCCTGCCAAATTGTCTTCCATGAAACTGAGGAACCCGGGTCGCACAGCAGGAGGTGAGCGGCGGGCAAGCCAGCAAAGCTTCATCCGTATTTACAGCCGTTCCCCATCGCTGGCATCACCACCTGAGCTCTGTATCCTCCACGCTCCCATGGAAAAATTGTCTTACATGAAACTGGTCCCTGGTGCCAAAAAGGTTGGGGAGCACCGCTATAAACCAAGACACAAAGTCAAAGCTGGTAACACCCAGACACAACATTGTATAGATGTTAACAGTGCTTCACTCTGGGTGGCAGAAAACTGTGGGTAATTTTATTTTCTTCTTTATACTTTCCCCCCTTCATCTCGACAATGATCACGTGTTACTTTTGCAATTTGGCAAAACATTGTTTTTCAAAAAGATTTTGAGCCTGTCTCCAGTGAGCAAACCACTGGTTCAATATGATGAACCAGAATATGATATGATCTGCCATGGGAACTTTTGCCCTCAAATTTTAAAACACCAGGCCAAGAAAGAAAATCTAAGCACGAGGGGAGAGGCAGGAGGCGGCGTCTCTGCTCGGCTCCGACAGCCCCATGGCAGGACCAGCCGTGTCATGGTGGGCAAGAATCCAGCTCCTGGTTCTGTGGACATCCTGTGATTTTCTTCCAGGGACCTTATTCCTGGATGCCAGATTAACATCATAAACCCCTTGTCATGGACAAGGCTAAGTAAATTAAATTAAACCCAATTCAGTTCCCAAGAAACGTGTGCTGGCTCTAAATAGTCCGGTGGATCCTGGAAGGACCCCGGCTCCCTCCTGTTCCCTGCCCCAGGCAGTGACCCGAGTGGCCACACCTGCTCGCTGGCCTCATTCTGGGGGGCTCTGGCCCCTGAGGGATCCACTTGGACTCGGGAGACCACAGTGGTGGCCACTGAGCAAGACCAGACTCCTGCGGGCCTGCAGCGAGAATGTGGCCAGGCTACCACACCCTCTGCCTCAGACGCCCACCCTGCCCAGGGCCTCTTGGCACTCCTGGGACCCAGCCCCAGATCCCGTCGTGAGGGCGGTCCCAAGAATCCTCCTGAGCGGCTGGGCCCACTACAGTGATGTCCTGGCCAGCGCTGGGCAGTGAGTCACCCAGCTCGCCCACCAGGAGGTGGAAGGCCAGGCCGGCCTTGAGTCCAGCCCCAGGGCTGTGTCCAGGGTCTCTGAGGGGCCTGGGCTAGGGGTGCTCATGGTCACCTAAGGCCTGAGATCATCCTCACTGCCCTGTCCCACAGCCACAGGGATGTCTGTGTGGCTAACATTTTACGGGGTAGTACTGATACATGTCACAGGATAGATGCCACACCTCTGCGGCTTGTGAAACCAATGACAAGTAAACACCAAGGACATGCCCGATGGAGCGGTGACCATCGACACCCCAGAAGGCGTTAGGTCCCCTCTCCCCTGTTGGTGTCATGTGCCTGCACTCCGGGACTGCAGTGCCCTTTCATGCAGAGTTTTCCCTGGAGGACAACCTCTGAAACAGGATGTGGGACAGAAGGTAGGGGCCAGAGAGTGAGGGCACAGGCCAAGCCCCTCTCAACCTCCAGGGAACCCCACCCCATCAAGGGAAGGCCCCTCTGCCCTTCTGCTCTCCCTCTTCCTTCTCTTACCGAAAGACCCCTGGCCAGCACTGACTGAGACCCTGGGGCTCCACGGGGACAGGCCCTGGGCTGCAAGGAGCTGGTGACAGCAGTGATATGAGACCCTTGTTATAGAGAGATGAGCAGTGTCCTGAGGTCCTGATTCTGACTGTGGGAGACTCAAGAGGTGATGCTTGAGTGAGGTTTTGGAGAATGAGTAGGAGTTTGTCTTCTCACTCTGGCAAAAGACTCGCTTCTCACACCCCCTTCTAGTGTGAAGCTTGGAAAGAGAGCTTATGAGTTCAACCATCTCCTAAGTGCTTGGGCATCTAGAGAATCTGCACCCCAAACAGAGACAAGGGCATATGTGTGTGGGCCTATATTTAAGCCAGAAGATGGCTGGCTCATTCAGCTTGGAGGCAATCCTACACACACGCACACGTGTGTACACATTTACACACCTGCTCCCCAAGGGGGCTGGCTCAGAGAGATGCTGGCAAAAGCATAGCTATTTATTTCTCCTACCAGAGAAACATCCCACAGATAAAATACAGCATTCATTTATAACCCATAAAAGCATTTATCAAAAAAAAACCCAAAATAAAAAAACAAAACAAAAACAATTGTACTCCAAGAGATCAGGCTAAACTGGAGCCTGCAATTATCCGCCCGCCTGCCTGAGTTCTAATGATAGCGCCGCATCCTCCAACTCCATCCCTCGGGGAATGCCCAGGCCTGGAAGCTTCTCTGAGTGCTTTGGCTACAATCTCCATGCAGAGCCATGGCCTGCCAGCGTGTCCACCCTGCCAGACCTGCACCCTGGGTGCCCCCCAAGGTTAGCAGGATGTGTGGGACACAGGTAGGTTCGGGGGCCACCAAGGGACACGGGAAGAGACGTGGCCCCAGTCGAGCCTGGCACACCCACGCTGGGCTAATCTCCTGCAGGCTCATCGACAGCCCCAGAGCACACCCGAGGATGCTGAAGCCACCCTCAGTGCACAGGCAGGGCGGACAGCTGAGCTAGGACTTGAAGCCAAGGCCTGTCTCTGAAGCGCAGGGGCTCTCTGGGATGATGCCACTTGGTCTGTATCCCCTGTTGCTCTCTGGGCTGGTGGGCGGCATCTGCCTCAGCTCACTGCAGAACCCGCTATTTACTTCCTGCAGATGCTGGCCTCACAGGGGAGGGGAGACAGCCCCATGCCAGCACAAGGAGGGCTCACAAGGGCCGGAGGGACAAGTCTCCCCTCCTCCCTCACTCCACAGCCTTCTCCAAACCACATGGAGACCCCTGCCAGTGTGGGTCACCCACCTGCAGAAGCCTGACCAAGACAAAGCAAAGCACTCGCACCTGTGGGGAAGGACAATGCCTGGCTATGTCCGCCTGGACAGCACACCAACCAACGCTCAAGCCTTTCAGGAGTGGGGACCACAGAGCCCCCCAAGAATGGCCATTCCCAGACCCACAGGCCCCTTTTAGAAGCCTTGGTGTGGTGCTCCCAGGGGCTGGGGAGGGGAGTGGGGATCCTCTGGGCTGTCACTGTGCTAGTGGGCTGGTGGCTGGCACCCACCAGTGTGAAGGTAACAGGGCGGGAGCTGCCCCAAGGTGCCCATGGCCAAGCGCAGGAAGAGACAGGGCGGGGACACAGGCACATGCCATGTGACCCATCTTGGAGCAACTGCCACATGCCAGGTGCCTTCTGTTCTTTGCATTACAGGCATTAACCCATTTAATTCCAGAAACGCCCTGAGAGACCAGGAGTGGCAGGGGAGAGACTGCAAACCAGCTCCTCCCCACTCAGGTGATGTGGGATCCCTGCAGGGTCATGCTTAGGTGGGGTCCCCTGAGCTCTGTGGAGGGCGGTGGGAAAGGAGCCGCTGGCAGAGGTGGGGGACACTCATGCTGGCCCTGTACACTGCAGAGTGAGGTGTGAGCCAGAGATGAGGAAACTGGGGCCCAGACAGGAGTTCAAAGCTGCTGGGTCTGAAAGGTCCACGCTGGGGACCTGGTGGGCAGGAGGGGCAGCTCCCCTTCAACACTGCAAAGACTCCCCGTGCATGGCTCCAGGGACCCCCATGTCCCATGTGGATGGAGGTGATGGTACGGCTAGTGCACCCTGTGGGAGGAGGGTCTGACACAGCAGAGGCCACAGGCCCTCAGTACAAGTCAGGGTCACATTGCTTAGTAAATCTCTGCTGCTCACTCCCTGTCATTGCCCTTCCTCTCTCCAGCACCAAGAGGGAGCCCCGGATTGGGCTGGCAGAGGCTCCTCTGCCCACCCAGGCCCCCACCGCCATCATCCACCCTCCCTGGCGCCCTATTCCCTAGCAGTGGGTGACTCATAGCAGGGAGGGGGAGGGGTGGTGAGCAGGAGCCAGAGAGAGGGACAGGAGGGCGTGGGTGGGCGCCAGGCCCCCCACCAGCTGCCAGGAGAAACAGCAGTGCTGTCACCCTCAGGAGGACACTGTGGGGCACCGGGGGTGGGGGAGAGGAGGGGTAGGAGGGGAGGCTCCTCTTGCCCCCATGCTGGTTCCAGGGCCTCTGGAATGGTCAGGCTCGGATGCTGGGAGGAGGTTGGGCACACGTCTGTCTGATGCTCCGGATTCTGGCAGGGTTGAGGCCCTACTCCCTGCACCTTCATCCTATGGGCAAGACCCAGGTGACTCACACTGCCTGTCTTAGGCACCTGTACCATCAGATGGCATGAGAGAGCTTTCTAGAATCTTAGAAGGCTCACCAACGTCCACACCACACCCCAGCCGGGCACAGCCCAAGCACTGTCTGGTACCAACACATTTAACCCAGGTGTCCCAGTTTGCTGCGAGCTTAAACTCATCTATGCTTTTACACTCCTAACGAGCAGAGCACCCTCAGGAGCCAGGCAGTCAGTCAGCCCTTGTGGCACTGAGTCACACCCCAATAGGACACACCGGGCCACACCCCAATAGGACATCCTGGACCTCCACACCAAGCCGGTGGCTTCTGCCCTTTCCCTCCTCCTTTGGCTTTGCCCTGGCAGGTGTGCAGGTGACGGCCCTCGGCATCCCAGGAGGAGGGTGAACTGGCCTTGAGGCAGGAGCAGGGATTGCAGGCAGAGTTCAGGTCCCAGTGCCGGCACTTGCCAACCTGGGCTGCTGGCCAGGCCCTGGGTGGCTCTGACCTTGACAGGTAGTGGGAGGAGGGGGATAGCTTCCAAGCAAAGGCTTCCAGCAGCCCCCTCCTCCAACTCTCCGGCCTGGGTATCGAGGAATAAAACCAGCTTGGACCCCAGAGTTGGCTCAGGGCCATTCTGCGAGGCCTGTCCATCCAATCTTGGGGTGCAGGCCAGTTTAGGGTCCAAAAGAAGGTGGCGGGCAGATCCTAGCCGTTCCTTCTAAAACAAAAATTGCTTCTTGAGAATGAACGAAGAGCCCTGCGAGTCCACCCAGAGTAACGGCTTCCGTCTGCTGATCCCAGCTCTGGGCAGCCATGTGGGCCGCTCACAGCACCGCAAGGCAGGGCTGCTATTACATCCCCCCAACTTCCAGACGGGGGCATGGGCACAGGGAGGCTGAGCAGAGGTGGAGCTGACCCCGTCGGAGGAGGAGGCCTACACCTCAGGAGCAAGCTGCACTCGGGAAGCCACTGCCACCTCCTGCTCTTCTTTCCTGTGAGACTTCAGAGGCTGCCAGAGCCCAGTCCCCAAGGGGGAGGAGCAGGCACCACTTCCCACGTGTCTGACCTGAGCCTGCCCTCCCTCTGGGGACCTGGGGTGGGCACGGCGCGTGGGGGGGCTGACACCCAAACAGTAGATCTGAGGCTAGAACCGCCCTGGCTCTGAAGCCCGGGGCCCAGGTCAGCAACCTCTGAGGGTATCCAGGTGGTGTCACAGGGGCTGGGGCAGTGGAGTGGCGGGTGCACTAGGTCCCTGAGAAAGCCCAGTCAGGCTGAGCCCCACGATGACGGTGCGGAGAGGAGGCTCTCGCTGTGGCTTTCTGTGCATGTTTCATTTTAAAAAGGCAACACAGCAACCAGCAATTAACCCGCCAGCATCAGCCAGCAGCTATACCGCCCCGCAAGAGGTATCTGTGTGTGTCCTGCAGCTGCCTGCCACCTCGCTGTCAGGGCTCGCGGGGACCCTGGCAACCCGTGTTGGAGCATCCTGCCCCTCTGCACACACATGTCAGCCACAGCACAGCTGGGGGCCTCAGAGCTGTTTGTCAACCCCACGGGGATGAGTCCCACCATTCCGGGGGCCTGGGCTGGGCTGGGGGGCGACACTGTGGGAGGTCCCCAGAGCCATCCTCTACCACGTGGGGGCATCACAGCTTTGAAACAGAGATATGGCTTGGAATTCCCACTCCATTGTGCCAAGCAGGGCTGTGAGTAAGGCCTAAAATTAAGGCCAATATTATGCATTACCTTGACGTGCTGTGAAACCAGGAAGGCCCCGAGTGGACTCACTGCATGTACCCTGCTCGCATGGCTAAGCCCTGTGTGGCAGGCCTCCCCACTGCAGGGGCCAGGCACAGCTCCTGCTCATCCCTGAGTAGCAGGTTGCGGTTTTCTGCCAACCCACGGAATTATTCAAACCAGCCAAAACTTCCTCTGCTGGGAACCAGAGGCCGCCGCACCCTCTTGTTACTACAGAGCCTGCCTCCCCCGGCCCCTGCTGTTCACTCTCCTCCCTGGGCCGTGAGCGTTGGTGAACATATCCACGGCATTGTGTGTCCCGCCATTCCCACAACCCTCGGGCAGGACTCCCACCCTCACAAACGGCGTGCACAGGGGGCGATTTAAACAAAGGTGACCGGACTCTTGAGTCCTCAGTTTTGTCAGCTGTAAAGTGGGAATATTACACTCTCCAGAGCAGCAGGGCACAGTGACAGGAGGAGCTAGTGGCTGTGTCCTCTTCCAGCCCTGGCACAGTAAGTCCTCCACCTGGGGTAGGGTCTCCACGAACACACAAAACCCAGCAGAGCCCACCTCTCCACAGGCACACCATGGCTTTCTCCTGGGCCAGAGGGGTCACTGTGGCTCTGTGAGGTTGCCTCAGCACTGTGACCCTGAACACGCTCATGGCATTGAGTATGAACTGCATGCTCTCTGGGCTCGGGCCAGATCCCTGAGGGTGCAGGACACACCTTGCCAGGGTCCTACTCTCAAAGACAAGGCCAAGACTCCACAAGGCCAGGCACCATCCATGTGGGGCTCCCTCCAGGGCCATGCCCCTGACTGCAGCTCCCGACCACTGTGGCCTTACACCCAGACTCCTCCTCTGCCTCCCACTCTGCCCACCACATCCTTCTTATCCTTTCCAGAGACCGGACAGCTGGCTGGATGTCCCCATGCACCCCTAACTGGATGTCTGGGGGCCCCACCCAGCCCACAGCCTGAGGCCAGGGAGCATGGCCCAGAGAAAGCATTTCCAAGTTTTTATAGGGATGGCAGAAAAACAACAGAGACAACCATGCAACAGAGGCCTGGTGGCCAGCAGCTCAGCGCACTTACCAACTGGCTCTTTCCAGAATGCCACCAGACGTGAGCATCCTCACATCCCTGCCCTCTGCCGGCAGGGGAGGCTGCAGACCCTCACCCTTCACCCACTGTTCTCCTTGCTAACCCTCCTGCTAATGTCACTAAACCCTCCATGACCTTCTATGGTGCTGGAGTCCAGAAGGGCCCAGGCCTGAGTCTCCATCACAGCCATGCAGCCAGGGGGGCCCTGCTGCACCAAACAGCCTGAGCTCACACCAGCTGCTGCTGAGCCCACAGTCCACCAGTGCCCCATCTCTTGACTCCCACGGGGGCGGGGGCTGCTGTGGCCCTGGGCTCTGCCTTCATCTCAGCCTCCCTCTTCGTGGGAGATGACTCAGCTGACAGATTTTTAGCCCGATTGTCTGGCCCAGGCCTGTTGGGTCTTCAGCATCCGATCAGAGGATCCCAGTTGGCAGCACTAATCACCACCTCTGAGCTGGGGCTGAGGCTCCCCCAGTTGACGTGCAGATGTTGGAAACATCATGACCCTGAAAGCACCTGTGGCCCTGGGAACAGAGGATAGTGACTTCCTGCAGGGGAGACGTGGCAGGCCCAGGGCCCCTGGCAGGCCAGTCCAGGCCTTCCTGTAGCTGTTCCTCACTCCGGCTTCGTCCTTGGTGTCCAGCTCCAGACTTTTTCACCACCAACCTCACTGGCGTGGCAGAGGCCAAAGCACTGCCGGCCCCAAGACCTGTCCCCAGCCTCAGCCCCACACCTGGGCACTTCCCCCACCGTCCAGGTGGTCCCGGGGGCCTGCGAGTTCACCTCAGTGGGCAGGCAGGGCCGGTGGGGGCTGTGCCCACACTAGCAGAACCAGGTCCTCAGACCTTGGGCCCCCAGGCCTTGGGTTCGGCCAGCCCCCTTGGGTTCTGACCCTCGCTCATCTCCTGGGGCAGGCAGGACGTGGCATTAAGGATCCCTCCAGATTTGGGGAAAGTCAGTGCTGGAAGAGCCAGGTAGCATTGGGGCCAATCCTCCACCCATTTTACAGAAAAGGAAACTGAGGCAGGGAGGGGGACAGGCCGCCATGATCCAGAACCCAGCCCCTGGGACTCAGCTTCCACACAGGGGCCACACCCCAGAGCCAGCGAGCATTCAGGACCCTCCACACTGCCAGGCACCCTGTTCCTCTTCTGATCCTCCTCTGGGCCCTGTTCAGGAGCCCAGGTCCCCCCCAGGGGATGGGAGTGAAGTGCCCCTACCTGGCCCTCCAATTCCCTCTGCACCTGCAGGCAGAGCCCCTCCCTAAAACCTGAGTCCTGGCAACAGAACAGGGCAAGGATGGGTCACCATCCTGTTAAAGGTGAACCCTAGGCTGGGAGGGGCAGTTCCCAGGGAGAGGGACCCCCTACTCCTGCCCACATTCCAAGTCCCTAGGGAGGAACCTTGAGGGTGGAGGTGAATAGGGTTGGTTGGAGGTCCAAGCTCTAAAGCTGTTCCCTCTGGCTGGAAGCCACCCAGGGAAGGGAGGGGAGGGAAGGGGAGAAGGTCACTGAGCTGGAGGCGGGGGGCTCAGGCAGAGAAGAAAGGGGAAGGGGAGGGGAGGGAAGGGGTTCGCCAGGCTGGGGAAGGGAAAGGGTCTCCAGGCCCGGGGTGGGCGGGGAGGGTCCCCAGGCTGAGAAGGGGAAGGTGCCGCTATACGCATGTTCTCAGCTGCCCCTGCAATGCGGCACAGTGCCTTGTCCTCTACTAACCCAATTCCACCGGTGCTGCCAACCAGGCACACATTATCCCCTGAGTAGGGGTCACTTTCCCGGCTGTGGGTCAGGGGGTGCCGACATAAAGCACAGAAGCCCCAAGATGCAAGCCCCCCACTGGGTGTGCTGCACAAAGGGGCCCAGGCAGGTTTAAGGCCGTGGGTGCGGGCCCAGCCCCAGAGACCCCAGACAGACCTGCCCCATCTCACCTTTGGGCAGGGGCTGCCCCCCAAGACAGGCCCTGGGGAGGCCAGGTGCCCCAGAGAGGGAGCTGGGGGCAGGTCAGGACCACCCATCTGTGAAGTGAGCCCCTCACCGGTGAGGTGAGCCCCACCTGGGAGCCCCACACTGGCCCAAAACCTCAGCCCACCCGGCTGGGTGAAAACTAGAGCTCCCTACATCCAGGCTCTGCGAACTCCCATCTGTGTGACCCAGAGCATCTCTCAGCTTCCACAGGACTCAGTTTCCCCCTCTGTAAACTGGGAGCCTGCACTGATCTAGGAGGGTGTGAAGATGTGGAAGTGAGTGCTGCTGGAGTCAGGGCACACAAGCCCCACCTGAGCTTGGGGCCTGTTCCAAGGTAGGGTCCCCCAGCCTGATCTCCCCCGTGTGGGCCACTAGCCACTGTCACCCCTCTGCCCTGCTTCCTGAGCCACTCACTTCAGGGTGCGTCCAACAAAGGCACAACAAACCCACCCCCAAAAGGACAGCCATTCAGTGTGGACAATGAGCTGAGGGAACAGACTAGAACAACTAGAAATCTTTAAGACTTGTGTGCCTAATAATCTCTTTATCCCCAGGCAACTAATTTTCCTCTAACTGGCCAGGCTTGGTGGCTCACACCTGTAATTCTAGCACTCTGGGAGGTTGAGGCGGGAGGATCGCTTGGGCTCAGGAGTTTGAGACCAGCCTGAGCAAGAGTGAGACCCTGTCTGTACTAAATATAGAAAAATCAGCCAGGCATCGTGGCGTACACCTGTAGTCCCAGCTACTTGGGAGGCAGGAGGATCCCTTGAGCTCAGGAGTTCGAGGTTGCAGTGAGCTGCGATGACGCCACTGCACTCTAGAAAGACTCCGTCTCAAAAAAAAAAAAAAATTTTCCACTAACTGCCTTTGTTAACAGTTTAATAACCTCTAAATGTTCAGTACATTCACAGACTTTGAATGTCTCACAATTCTCTATTTAATTAAGTATTAAATTTAAAAAATCTAACTGCTACAGCCTTTGGTGTGAGCTGGTGCAATTCTGCAGCATCCTGGTGGTCGGTGGCTGGGTGGCCTGAGCTTTCCTGTGTCCAGTGCCAGCTCCATTCTCTCTGCAGCCACATGCTACCTGACAGCTCTGGACAGGCAGTGGGTGTGGGGACACAGCACTTCCGGCTGTGTCTGGGGTGAGGATGCCTGAGGAGCTGATGCCCGAGGAGCGGCTGAGGCCCCCACACTGGTGCTGGCCTCAAGTAAGGGGGAAATGCAGTTGGGGGTAGGGCAGGCTCTACAGCGCCCCTCCAGGCCTTCTCCCCACCCCATCTCTCAGAAAAATAGCGGGGAGGCCACTGCAGAGCAGCCCCGCCTCACCGTCAGGGAGGGAGAAAGCAGGCCAGACAGGAGGGGGGCACTTCTCCTATGTGTTCCCCTAGCTCTGGGCAGAGAACTGGGAGGACGCCAGATGCACCAGCTGCGTCTGTCCCCAAGGAGCACATGGTCAGTTGAGAAATAGCCACAGGCGACTGACAGGGCCTAGGGAGTTCCAAGTGGGTGGCCGGCTGCTGGACGGAGGATCTGTGTTAGCTTCATGGGAGAGGGGGCCCTGGGCAGGACGGAAGGCACCAGAAAGCTGCAGGGGTGTCCAGGCAGGGTCGCAGTTGTTGGCCAGGGAGGGAGGCAGCAAGGTGGAGAGGCCCAGGGCCCTGTGGGCATGGCCACATTCTGCAGCCTGGGAGTGCCAGTCTCTCCCTAAGCACCTCCCACCTCCAGCCCTCTAGTGTCCCTCTAAGGGAGATACTATTTTTATCCCCATTTTACGGTTGGGGAAATCGAGGTGTAGGGTGGCTAAGGAACCCGGCCAAGGTCAGACAGCTGGGCATGAGGGCCAGAGCTGGGCCTTTGCCTGGAGGTGAGCTGCCCATGGTGGGGCTCTGAGAGCCAGGCCAGACGCTTTCGCTCACCTCACCTCCCTCACTGCCCCCTCAGTCAGGAAAGCCCAGAGGGTCTGGGGAGGGTCAGAGGAAATCAGGTGTGGGGGATCCAAGGCAGCAGAGTCATAGGACAGAGCCCCCAGACCAAGGTGGGTGGTGAATGCAAGATTCTGTTGGCTGAAGGGGCTGGGAAGGAAGTGCCAGGTGCTTTCCCTCTGTGGTGTCTCCAGACTGTCCAGGACTGTCACCAACCCATGAGGCAGGCTGGGGCAGTAGAAGGGGAAACCAAGGCAAAGGCCACAGCATCAAGGCAAGGCCAGTTCTGGGTCATTTCCTGGAGCCCCAGGTTCCGACTCTAAGGGAACCGGCTGTCCTGGAAGCCAGGGTAGGCAGGGCGGCTCCCTCCCCAAGAGTTTTGAGGCCTGAGGCCCCACAGTGGTCTGTGGCTGTGCCCCTGGGCTATGACAAACAGCTTTTAGGCCCCACACACTCAGGGACACTGCCCAGGAGCAGGGCTCAAGCACTGAGGGCAGATGACCTAATCAGGTGGTTTCAATTCAGTTCTGAGGAAACCTCTGAACCGTCAGAAACACAAACACAGCTGCATATCTGATAATATCAAGGAATTACTGCCAGCTTCTTTCGGTATGATAACACTACTGCGCCTGTGTTTTTAGAATCCTTTCTGTCAGGGATCCACGCTGAAACATTCATGGACACAACGGTAAACGGCCCGCAGTCTGGGGCACAGAGCTGGTAACTGCTGGAGCGGGGTTCGTTCTATCATTGTCTCTGTATTTGGGAATGTTTGAAATTTTCCATAATAAAAAGTTCAACAGGCAAGAAAATGTCCCCAGAAATGTGAGAGCTGGCCAGGGTGGTGGCCCTGGGCAGAAGGTCTGTGCATCGAGAGGCTGCAGGGGCTGGCAGCCCTCCAGGACCAGCACCTGCCCTGATCCTGCCAGAAGAAGGTGACATTGAGGAAACTGAGGCCAGGTGTGGGGCCTGAGGGAGCAGGGTCTGTGATGAGCCCCAACGCATTCACTGAAACACAAAGCAGCTCATGGGGTCTCCCAGGGCTCAGCCATTGTGACCCCCAGAGGGTGAAAGGAGGACGTGGCACCGGCAGCATGTGGGCCACCTGCAGGGTGGTAATGGCAGACACGGCTGGAACTTCAGATTGCCACCACCCTAAATCCTGCTGACCAGGTGAGCACTTCGAGGGTATAAATATGGGGTGTGAGGTTAATTTAGAGGAGCGATGTCATTCCACAGATACAGACCCAGGTGGTTTTCTGTTTGAGCCTAACAAACTCCTACTCATCCTTTAAGACCCATCTAATGTAACTTTTAGGGTGACTTTCACCAGCCTCCCAAGGATCCCCTTCCCCAGGCGCCTGCCCAGCACATGGCATTGTGGCTGCATATTTTAGGGCATATTTGCTCATCACGTGTCCTCAGCAGAAACCTGTTGCCTGAGTCCGGGCCCAAGTCCAGGGCATATTTGAGGTGGGCCTTCTCTCCCCTGCCTCTTCCCGTGGCCTTGCACAAGTGAGGAATGAGACCAAATGTGCGCAGAGGCCAGGAAGCCCTGGGTCTGACGTGACGTGTGGTCTTCAGGAGAGGAGAAGGCGGCAGGGATAAAGTGACGGTGCTGCCCGGCTCGGGCCTGTTGGCATGGGCGCGGTGTCCAGGGTGGGAGGGAAAGCCCAGGTGGCTTCATCTGTGGACAAAGTGGCCCGTGGGTGGTTCTCTGAGGCCACCCAGCATGCTGACACTCACTGGCCAGGCAGCGATATGGGCATGCGTACCTCCTCAGGAAGTGCGTATCAAGGCTGCGGTCTGGGGGACAAGCCTTCTAGAAGCCCCTGCTGAGGACCAAGGCGGGTCAGGGGTGGCTGCTGTCCTTAGGGACAGCAAGAAAAGCAGGAGGGGACACAAGTCATTTACAGATTCTGGTTTCTTAGGCTAATATATTTGGACGGGCTCTTTAAACATTAAATTGACCGACAAGCAACATTTTTGCCAAACTGAACTCACTCACACATTGAACGGAGTGTGTCCCGTGTGCTAGGTTCGGCCCTAACACGGTCAGGAGCTAGCACGGAGCCTGCGCCCAGCAGAACACCACACAGCAGCGGGAACGAGTCCGCCACAGGGACACACCCAGAACGTCACCCTGCACACAAGGCAGGTCGCACCGGCAGTGCCGCTCCACCTTCAGGCTCAGACACCAATGGATGAAACATCCGTGTGGCCAAACGACAGAGAAACAAGGGAACAATGACCACGAACTCCGGAAGAGGGGTGAGGGGACGCCTGGGAGGCTCCAGGGCACGTGAAGCTCCTGTTCTTCCTGCCCTACAGACCCCACCTGTGTGGTGCACGACATTCCCCAGAGCACTTCACACCATGTCGCCGGCAGTGCCAACCACTGGATGTCAGGGAACACGGAAGCTTCCCAGGTTCCAGTGGGAAGTGCAGTGTGGACAGCAAGCGCTCAGTAAGCGTCAGCTCTGATGTCGGTATCGGCACAGTATTACCACAGTGCCGCGCGGGGTCCGGGCCTGGCCCTGCGACCCTGCAGGTCTCAGTTCTGGGCCTGGGAGAGAGGGCTATGCTAGCAGCGCCAGGGCACAGGGGCCAGTGAGGCCACTGGATGTGCACGGGTCCTTGTCCATGACACGGCAGCCACAGGACACAAGAGCTGCACCCTGGGGCCAGGAGTATGACAGGCTCCACGGCTCACACTTGTCCACCGTGCGCTCAAACTCAGGCCGGCACCAGCCCCTGGGCGGCCATGGGAACAGCGTGGCCACCGCGGATGAACACACTGACCCATGACTCCCAGAGGCACAGGCTGGGCAGATGGCAAAAGGCTACTCTGAGGTCTGTGTGCTCAGCAGAGACCCCAGGACCCCAGCCAGGCCCCTCTGGCCCCAACGCCAGCACCCCAACTGGCCTTGGTCACACCCATTTGATGCACTCAGGCTGGTGTTCCTTCTTGCCCTCACCTCGTGGCTTGGTCCCTAGGTCCTTCCTGGACACCCCTCCTGAGACAAGCCTGAAATCCTGGTTACTCCCTCCTTCTCCCACCTGGTTAGCCGAACGTCCCAGAGCTCATCCAAGCTGACTCTCAGAGCACACGGTCCTTACCTTTGCCCACTGCCCTCCTGGCCAGGAGCCAGGGACCCCCACCTGTCTCACTCCGGGCTCTGGGATAGCTGAAGCATCTTCCCAAGCAGGAACTAAGAGGACCTCTCAGCCTCCCTGCTCAGCCTGGGCTGGTCACATCCCCGCTGCCCAAAGGCCAGATGGCCCCATTCTGGAAGCTCTATCAGAGGACACACACAAACACACACACACATGAGCACATACAGCCACATACACAGCCACACACCGCACAGAGACACTCAAGCACACACATGTGCACACAGACACACAGTGTACACACTTGCTCGCATGCACCCAAAGGCTGCTTTGCTTCACAGATCTCTTCTCTGTGGTGCCCTGTGATAGGCAGGGAGTGTCCAGGCCTCAGGAATGTCCCCGGGAGACCCACAGGCACCGGCTACAGGGACAGGCCACGGGCACACCCTGAGCACCACTGGCTCCAGACCAGTTCTGTGTCTTGACAAAGAAAACACAAGCTTGCTGCCCCAGGCCCCAAAACACAGCCCCAGCCCATCCCCCACCACAAGCCAGGCCCAAGGGAGACTAGCAAAGCTGACCGACAGCAGGTGGCCCATGTCCAGCCTGTGCAGAATCGCAGGGCAGAGGGGATACCTGGCCTCCCAGGTCCCCTCTGTGTCGGGGACAGTTCAGAACTTGTGCCTCTGGACCTTCTCCCAAGCCTCACTCCTTGGTGCCCCTGCCCAGCCATTTGCAGCATTATCCTCCCACAGCCCCTCATGCTCATAGAGCTCAACTAGGAGACTGACCCAGCATGGCCTGGTCACCCAAAGCTTTTGAGTCACTTACTTCTCCAGAACACAGTTCTTGGGCCAGATGGCATATCCTGACCACCACAGCAGCCTAGCGCCCTCGACCCTCTCCGCTTCCAGTTCTGTGGGCAGAGACCCCTACAGACTCAGGAAGCGGGGGCTCTGTGAACTCCCAAACCAGAAAGCAAAAGCGCATTCCTGGGTCTGAGGGTCACTTGCCCCCTACCAGACCCAGGACCCACTAGGCCAGAGGTGCCTTCAAGTGCCCAACACTCCTGCATCCCCCACTGCGGCCTCCCCTCCACAAACCCCGCTCCCTCTGTGCGCGCAGCCACAGGCCAGGTAGGCCAGGCCCGGGAGAGCCCGCTAGGGCCCCGAGGCGAGGCGCGGTCTGCAGGGCCCATCCTGCCAAGTCCCTGCCGCAGCCCTACTGCAGCCGCGCGGGACGCTCCCCACGCCCTACCTCTGGCCGACAGCTTCTTGGTGTTGATGATCTTGGCTGCATACTCATGGCCGGTGCAGAGCTTCACACAGCGTCGGACCACAGAGAAAGCCCCCCTGATGAGGAAAATGGGGGCGCGAGAGACAGAGACAGAGACAGACAAGGAGAAAGAGAGAAAGCTGATTAATCTCCCCAAAAACACCCAGCATCCAGCCACCGGCCAGGCCTTGGGCAGGCAGTCAGTGATTCTGAGATCTGTGCTAGGAAGGGGTGCCCCTCCCAGTGCTCTCGGCCAGCCCACTAGGCACCAGCAGGACGGGGCTGGCTTCCTGACAGTTGGCAGAGCCCTGCCCATGGCACAGCCTGTGGGGCAGGTGGCCCCTCAGCTCCTGTGTGACCTCTGGGCCTGCATCCCTGTGAGTGAGTCGGCAGGACAGAGAGCCCGCCCCAGCACCTGTCAGCACGCACACTCAGGTGCTGTCTACCAAGTCCATGAGAATCTCCAGCGTTCTCCCCAGAGGGCGACAGAGCTGCACTTGTCCCGGAGGCTCCAGGGGAAGGATGCACGGGGATTTGGTGCAGTCACGCATGGGGACTCACTGAAGGTTTTGTAGGGAGGGAGAAGCATCGCATTGTTACACTGCAAAGCTAGAGGAGAACGTCCCCGAGATCCTCCACTGTTGGGGTGTTACAGCAGAGTCTGTGGAGGCCGGAGTGGGGGACTGAAGGGACATGTACACACCAACAGCCTGGAGGTGCCAGCACTTCTGAGAGAACGGCGTGGGCACAGCACGGGCAGAGGGCACCGACCAGCACAAACCATGGTCCAGAGTCCAGGAGACACAGGAAGGAATCGGAGTCTGGGAATGTGGGTTCTGTTACCCAGGCTGTCGACGAGGCCCTGAACGTCGCCCACAAACCCTGACCTGCTGACAGGCTCCTGCCTCAGCCAGCAGGGAGCCCGGAGAGAGCCAGTGCCCCCCAGAGACCAGGAGCCACGGAGCAGAGGAGCCTGTGTGGTCCCGGAAGAGGAGAAGAAGAGGGAGCCTGCTTCCCATTCGGAGGGCCCTGCCTCATCTGACTTGTCTCCACCATTCATTTCAGAACATTTTCTAATAACATTAAACCCAGCACATGTGCGGCCAGGGGCCGGGGCAGAAAATGTTGCAGGAAGGGTGAGTCCAGACAGGAGGGAGAGAGGAGCCCCTCAGGCCGGCGGTGGGGGACACGGACAGGGAGGAAGCCCACCACCTGAGGAGCACCCACAGTGCGAACCCTGAGCACATAGCCACCTCCACCTCTGCACCCCCACAGTGCCGGGGCTTCCTGCCCACAGGAACAGGCCTCCCCTCAGAGCCTGCCCCCGAGAAACCCGCAAGAACGCCCAAGCCAAGGGCTCTGCACGATGAAAAAGCAGCCTCTCAAATAGTGAACACGTTTTTCTGCAATCCTTCTTGGAGATAAATCCTTGTAAAAAAAAAGTACAATTTAATTCCTTGGAAAAAATAACTACATGAAATCTAAAAAAATGTTCAACATCTCTAATCATTAGAGAAATTCAA
>CAUYRT010002420.1:0-34533 GCA_963574885.1 Lepilemur ruficaudatus
TTTTTATTTTTTTGCTTGTTTGGTTTTGTTTTTTGTTGTATCATTAGCATATATCACAAGGCCTGGCACACAATAAATGTCCAACAAATGTGTGTTAAATTCAGATTAAATAAGACTGGTTCTGAAATATTTGGCAGTATAATGCTATTCATTTTGTCCTTAAAAATATCATTTCCAAGATATTATTGTGAATTATCTTGTCAATAACAACATTTCAGCTTATTCAGAATGTAAAATATTTGTAAAGTTACTTATAGAATATTAGTTTCCCAACAGAGATGCTCAAAATGCATTGAGATCATCTCTGGAATATTCCAAACATTTAAAGAACATGCATACAGCTTGAACTTTGTGAACCAATGAGGAGACAAATTAATACTACTACTATTACTATTAATAGTAACCAACAAAAATAACAGTGATTTATGAGATCCTCAATTTTGCAGCACTTTGGACTCATCCATTATCCTTTGATGTAACAAGTGAGGAATGCTCCACAGAGCATTTCCTTCCAATATCTCTCCTTCCTCACCATATGTAATAAACCCAAGGAAGTTGTCAGGATTTCCAATGTTTTCTCTCCTACAAGTTTCTTCTATTTTTGTCTCAAGCTAGGTGTTTTGTTCTTTATCTTTTCAGTTATTCAAACGCCATTAACAAAATAAATATATATCCTTGAGTCTCTTTGTCCTCCCCATTTTTGGGGGGTAGTATTTTTCTTAGAATGTGTAACCAATTTACATTAATGAATGTCTATTTCTCTCATAGGACTTCTTGGTATGACCTAAATTGGAAGTCCATTCTATTAAAAAATAAAATTATAGTGACTCCCCTAACGAATGACTTGTTTGATGTGACTTCCTCACACCTCCCATGTCCCCAACCAGGTATCAATTATCCACGTTTCTAGAATTGACTTGAGTGCTGCACTTCTTTTATAAACAAATGTCAAGTGTTGTTTCTTGATGACTCCTTCCTGCAACTCTGTTGAGCCACTAATCCCCACTTAGAAAAATGAAAGCCAGGCATGAGGCTCAGCTTTCCTCTCATGAAACTTTTCCATTGACAGAGTGAGGCATCTAGATCAGGCATCTTGAAGGCCCATTTAATCTTTTTGTCTGACTGAGATGAACATTAACACATCCATTTGTACCTAGGTGGGCCATTCATCTGATTACTAAGGAAGCATCTTGGTTAAAGTGACACAAAGTGTAACATGAGCCATTTTCTTTGTGCTTTTAGAATATCCATTTCCTTGCGGTGGAGAAATGCCATCACTTCCTGCCTGGTTGCCTTGCTATCTCCTTCAAGCACGTGCTGGAGTGACAATCCCCCGACATTTCTTTCACATCACAATCTTGATAGGAGCTTTAATTGTGCATCATAGATCATCTTTCCTGTGCTCCACTGATTAGAAACGTTAACTCTTTGCATCATTCATCAGCACTCATCAGCCATCCTTCATGCTACAGAGAAAAAAAGAGCATTCTCATTCTTGACAATAAAGAGAAAACTCTGAGTTTTCCTGTTACATTTTTAAATCCTGACACAATTATAATTTTGCTGCAGTATGAATAAGCAATTTTCATTCGTTTTATTAAAGGCAAAACGAACGTCTGGGTTCATCATCACTTAAAATGTTTTGCATTCTCAGATTCAATCCTCCTTTGTTTATAAGCATCAAGAAAGGGCAAGTCTGGGTTCAGCTTAATTGAACATAAAATTTCATGTTTTCTGCATTGTGCTCTCTTTCCATAAAATATTTATAAGTAACTTCCAGTAGTTGCAATTAAAACCAGATCACCCTAAATTTAACCCCTCTCTAAGTGGAGCACTGCTGAGCATAAAGGAGAAGGGATTGGAAACTGAATTTGCACCATAGATGTAGTCGACAATGCTTTCTAGTGAAAAATAGCTTTTCGATTAATTCATGAGAAGAGTGGAGAACAGTTTTATTCAATAAATACGAAGTGAGCATTGGTGGTTCAGTGGTAGAATTCTTGCCTGCCAATAAATACGGTTGCCATCGCTGGCATTTTCTTTATTCAGGTATGGCTGGAGAACTACGGAGTGGACCGAGTGCCGGGTGGACCCTTTGCTCAGCCAGCAGGACAAGAGGCGCGGCAACCAGACGGCCCTCTGCGGAGGAGGCATCCAGACGCGAGAGGTGTACTGTGTGCAGGCCAACGAAAACCTCCTCTCCCACTTAAATGCCCACAAGGGCAAAGAAGGTAAACGTTGCTTTCTTCTCAAGAACTCACTTGGGGAGATCCAGCATGTGATTGGTCTGGTGGGATATATACACAGCCAATTGGGGCATGAAGAGCCATGTATCTGTTTGCATTATGGTTGGTATTCACTGTGGTAAATAGTAACCCACACTGTGATTGTAAAAAAATTAAATATAAAACCGTCTTTGGTCAGTTCTGATTTACTGACGAATCTCTTTAGAGTTTTGACCTAAATGCCTCCTGACTCAACCTCCGCATCAAAATTTAGCAAGAGTAATTAATTATAAAGCTAGAATAAAAATTCATGTTGTAAGTAGACACATATAATACAATTATATATTCTGAAATCTAACATTTTCTTTATATAAGAAGTAAAACCGCTTGTTAAAAAAATCTCATTTTGATAAAATATGGCTAAAAATAAGTTAATTATGATATTGAGTAAAATTTTCAACTTGAATCTAAACGATGTAAATATAGATTTAAAATTATAGTAATAGAAATCTTTAGCCCAAAGGCATGACTTTTCTTTTTAACTTCTTAATTGCTTGACAGACATCTCTTAGATTTTTTTCTTTTATTTTAAATCTCAGTTTTGGGACTAAACGCAGTAAGGGTGCAAAAGAATAAGTGAATTCAGTATGACTGAGGCTAAAAATATATATTAATTTTACTCTAAAATTTTCTTCATTATTCTATGAAGTTTATATTAAATTAGTACCTCTTAAGTCCTCACAAATATGACCATTTTTAAACAGCGCTATAAGTAGATTTTATACTCTATCTGAGGGATAGCAGGATTTCTATCACTCGTCCATTCAACATATATCAATTGGTTGCCAACAGAGTTCTAAAAATCGTGTAAGATAGTGAGGATAGAAATGGCAATGCAGGCTTCATGTCATGGGAGTCCTCAAAGTCATCATCAGGGCGCATAAATAAACCAGTAAGTATAGTACAATATGCTATGCTGTGCTACTGAGTTTTAGAATGACTGTAGTAGGATCATAGAAACAGAGCTCTTCATAGAGGAGGTGGCACTTGAGCTGAGTGATGATGGTTATACTCTTTACAGGTAAGTGGGTCACAAATGCAAGAGGGAGTTTATTCCAGGCCGAGGGAACAGCATGTTTTAAGGAACAATACTAAAGAAGAGAAAAAAGGACAAATCTTATTGATAAAGATGAGTTTGTTGTATTTGGCAAGTTTTGGATAGGATAGGATAGGATAGGATAGGATAAGGTAGTATTTCCTAGAAAGCATTTTGTTTGGAAAAGGAAAAGAATAGGATAAAAGCCCTATTTGATCCCAGCAAATAAAAGACCAAATAAAGGAGGGAGGGAATCTGAGCAAGAATGATCAGAAAAGAAGGTAAAAGAACCAAGATAAATTAATATTCTACAAACCAAAAGAAGCGATGTTTCCTCCGTCTCTCTCCAAAAAGAGTGGCAGCAGGGACCAGTTATTTATGGAAGATAAACACTAAAGCTTTGCATATGCAGCTTCCAAAATCTAATTGTTCTGTATTCACTAACTTTACATAGCATGTCAACTCATTTAGAAATCTAGCCTAAGGATACCTTTTACTACTAATGTATCTTGAAGTTGTGAGGAAGCAGCATAAAACATGTAATGTTAGTACATTAATATTTTCTTGGCCACTTTCATGGCTGCATTTTTAACACTCTTAAGTAGATTTATTACAGCAGTCCTTCCAGAGTAGTATAATTTCATTGCCAGAGGTAGATCAGATTTTAGTTTCTGAATGTCAATTATGTCCTATAGGTTATTACTTTCAAAAGATCCTTCAGAATTCTGAATTGCAACTGGATATTTTTTTAAACCATTTTTTCAGTCCACCCTAACTCTGCCACATCACTGCAGATACCAAAAATAAAAGTCACAGAAGGAAAGGATTACAGATAGAATATCACTATTAAGTTATATTTGTTGGACTAAAGCAAATGCCAAAGCAAAGGTCAATAGATAAAGAAGTAATTAATTCACCTAAAATTAATATTTATAATGTAAATATGTAACATGAATAACTTGGGAATTTGTGTCCTTTCATATCAAATGCCAAGAATACTAATAAGCCTCTTACAATCTTTGTAAAACCGGTTGCAGACCCTGAAAGTTGAAGCTTTCATTCCTCAGAATTTAAACTACGTGAATTTCCCCCCAGGAGCACTTAACATTTCCCAGTCGGAAACGTATCCGGCACACCAGCATCTCAGGGGTGACATATAAAGACTGTAAATATGTGTGAATGGAGAACAATTAGACTGTGGGCTGTGAAGATTGTTCACAGTCTATCTTCGTTTAATAAATATGGAAGAATGAAAGCTTACCTTGTAAAGTAAGAGAAAGCTCTTAAAACAACTCCCTAATCAATCCTAGTAAGACTAATTTCAAGAAACCTTGACTGTGTAACCTGCCCTAAGAATAATTCATTTCGTACTTAATTTGAAGAGGAAGTCTACACTTACTCTTTTTGCAGAGTCACTCCGTGTGTTCTGTAGATGACTTGTTTATACATGTGATACAAGATGTTAGAAACACTGTAACTCCAAATCATTTAAGCCAAAAATAAAGTTTCTTGATACAAAAATACTGAAAGAAAGCGATATGAAATTCACATAAACTTCTTTTATTAACTTGGCACATCATATTGCACAGGGGAATGGTAATGACCACCTCCTCCACATAAAGGCAGGGAGACATTCATCACTTATTCATTGATGTATTCACTGCTATTAACAGACTCCCACCATACTAACCGGAAAATTTCTCATCCTTGGAATGAGCATATTTAATTTCTAAAAAGTCAAAATATATATCGTTGATGTACAAAGTGTTTAGTATAATATTCAAAATGTGATATGCTATTTGTGTCAGTTGAATTATCTCATCAGAATATTGATTAAGTTAGTGATGACATCTATGGACAATAGGAAAAATATATCTACTTGATACTGAAGAGAATCTATAATTTAGACTAGCTATAGGTAACCCTTCCAATTCTGACAACTCTTCCCCCATAATATACCAGTGAGCAAAATTTCCACTGCATCACTTCTTTAGAAGAAAGGCTTGACATACTTCCTACTGAGAAAAGTTAGAAGTAAAACCCTTGACAATTTCTGTTCAGCCAGCTGATCAGAATTCCAGTAGGCTATGAAGAATGTCCAGCTTATACTGGCATGAAACCTACCCTTATTAGAATATGACAGAAAGAGACCGTGCCCATGGGGAGGTTATCTGCATGAGTCCTAGAAAGCCGATGAAAATGTTGCTGATCATTGGATGAATGGAAGTAAAATGATTTTTTTGTAGAGCTCAAAGTGAAATGAAAGTAGATTTTAGCTACATTAACTCAAAAATTATTCCATTTGGTACAGATTTAACATGTTTTTAAATGACAGAAACTAAAAGTAGTGGTTATAAGACACCATGAAGCTTATAGTGACTTACATAATAGGAAACTTAAACAAAGACATTCCTCTGTAGAATACATATCACAGAAGCCACACTAAAACTCGGACAAAGTTTGTGGGGTTGGAAGTTATTAAGAAAGACAGCCTAGATAATGAGCCTGTATGATGGCATGTAATGAGATATGCCAGAAAGGATGGGAGGGTCAATGAAAAGATAGGTGGAGAGAATGATGATTGAACTGTGAATGCACAGACAGAAGGATAAATACAGAACTCATGGTTATTACTTTCAAAAGACACTTCAGAATTCTGAATTATTTTTTTAAACCATTGTTTCATAGAGTCCACCCATGTTCAGCATAGAGTTACCACGTTCAGCAAAGAAAAAGAAAATACAATGGTCATACTATTCCTAAATTAAATGCAAATTATTTATCACTGTAGTCTTTTATCTACAGTTTCCACAAATTAACCCCCTTTAGTCAAAGCTTTTTTGAAAAGAAAAAAGAAAAGAAAGGCTATGCTTATGGTGGCTTTTCCCTGTTATTTCAGAAAGTAAATATCAGAGTACGTCGAAGTCTAGTGCTGCACCTTTCCTATCAATCACTTTTGAAATAACAGGTAGGTGAGAATATTTTACATGATGCTTCCATCAGAAATGTGTATCAGAGAATCATGGATCTCTGATACCTAAGAGATTCTCCATAGGTTCCCTAACGCAATCCTTAAACCATCTAGGAAAGACAGCAGTTAACTTTTACTATCTGTTTTGCTAGAAATATATTGAAGCTGTCCCGTGAAATAGAAATGATTCTGTGTGTTTTTTTTTTACTTTTTATAAGACATTATATAGATGTAAATTACAGAAAAAACATAAAGATTTTTAAATCTGACTTCTGAAGCTTTCACTAGGATATCGTAATTATACAAATAGATATATAAAGTTTGGTTATGAATACTTTTGTTAAGAGAAATTAATGTAGGTATGAACACTTCAGAATTTATCATATTTCTAAGTACATCACTTTGGGCTTAACTAATCTTAAAGTGGTAAAAGAAAAAGGAACTAAAACATACGATGGCTACGTTTTGGAAACATAGTACCCTATAGTTACAGTAAGATTGAAAAAGCACTGTAATATAATTAGATCAGGCCCTTGAATAATATAGTTTCAATCAACATTATTTCATTGTAATGTTGATGAGAAAAAAAAATTCTGTTCCCACTGGGGCCTCTGTGTGTGTGTGTGTGTGTGTGTGTGTGTCTAGAGTTGACGTGTTTTCCTCATGTCTGTGTGGACTTTCTCCAGGTACACTGGTTTCCTCCCACACCCCAAAGTTATGCCTGTTAGGTGAATTGGCATGTCTACATTGTCCCATCTGAGTGAGTGCAGGCTTGCGTGAGCACGCCTTGTGATGAGATAGTTTCCTGTCCAGGATGGGTTCTAGCCCTGCTCTCTAATCTGCCCAGAGAGGCTCTGGCCACCTGTGACCTTCAACTGAAATAATTGAGTAAATAATGATCTTACTTGTTTTTATTAATCTTTCTATGTTTATATAGAAATTTGATCTGATGTTTTTGTGAACAGAAATATGCCATAGGAACTTAACTCTTGTTTATATCACTTAGCTTATGGTAAAATTGGTTTCGTAATACCTTGTTTTGCTTTAAGTCAAAGTTTCCAAGAACCTATTGATGAAGTTAAGTGAGGACTACTGTATAGAGTAATTAAAGCATAGGGAATCCCCCAAGGAATCAGATCTTCCTTGGAAATCAGTTTTCTGTGTATCTTGTGGGAGAGAAGAGCTGCTACCCCCTGAAATTTCTCTGTGATCAGTGGATTACAAAATGAAAAGTGAGATACCAAGTGGTTTCAGCCACTAGGATAAAAGCTAATAAAAACTTACATGCTGGGAATTAGATTAAGATAGTTAGGGGTCTACCCAGAGGTAACTTAGAATTTTTACTGGAGGAAGAGCTTACTGATGTGACTTCAAGAAGTATTCAACCAAAAGGCAATCCAAGAAAAACATATTGAGGCAGCTTAGAAGTCAGCTAAACATGAAAACTGTGCTTACATACCTTCACTTAGGAGGTCTTCAATGCGCATTTGTTGTTTGACGTGTTTACCCTTTGTAAAATGGTGCAATTTTCTTTTAATTTGTCTGAAAATTACCTCTTGAATATTTCAAATATACTTCCCCCTTTTCAAATTGTTTTTTAATTTCAGGAAGAAGCCATAGTCACATTCACCCTGCCCTTTACCACTGAATAAAGAACTATTCACACTTGTGAATTTAAATAGAGAACATATGATCAAGTTGTTAGATCAAATGACAAGAGTCACGACTCATGCAATTCTTTCCAGTTTGGTCACTTTTTATATATCTATTTTCTCTGTTCTAATTATAGTAGATTGTGTAAAAGTCTTTTGAATTTTCATCTTAAGGTTATGTAAGGAACCCCATTCAGAAGTCAGTACACCTGGTTTTCATTTCCACTTGGCCTTGTATTTGTATGCATGTTACTTAACTTTATTTGCCTGAACATACCTATTTATAAATGACTTCTCTGTTCCTATTCCAGAAATACAGGAGGCTAGCTTACCTGAAAATCATCCTTTACAAAACACCTAGACGTACAGGATACAATGTTGTTTTAAGTGTTTTTAAGGGCAGACTTGAGGTCTCAATTAACTAAATGATTCCCTAGAACAAATCAGCAAGGTTGAGCTGATGCTTTCTGTGGCTGCCCTTGGGTGGGGTTAGTACACAGGAGGGTTACACATTATGGGAGCTTAGGAGGAGTGAAGCTGATAAGGAATTATAATACAGAACTTTTTTAGAGAAAGAGAGTTCAAGCAGACATACTGCATTACTTCTTTAACCTCAAAGCGTTGGTTATAGCATCAAAGTGAGTAGAGAAACTTAACTTACCTGTAAAGGTGGATGACAGCTAAGCAGACCAGCCTCAGCCTCAGCCTCAAGTCAGGGGAAAAACAAGCCTCTCCTAAGAATTTCAGCTATTGGCCTTTATTCACACTAGCTTCAGTTTCAAATTTATGGTTACTTCCATGAGTCCAAAGACTACAAAGCTGAGAAATTAATGTATGAAATGGTATCAGGTTAGTGGTACTATTGGGGTGCCTGAAAGAAGCAAAAGAAAAAGCTCTCTAAAGGAGAATATCTTAACCTAAGATGCAGGAGTTCCCCTGAGAAACTGCACCATCCAAAATTATGAATTTTGCAAGGAAAAATAGTCCATCATAAATGGGATTGTAAAGCCCTAGCAAATAGTAAGTTTAGACTCTCAAGATTAGAACTATTATACAAATAGCAGATAGAAACCATAAAATACATATGCTAAAACTTTTTAAGGATATAAAGGAAAAAACTTAAAACATGAAGAATAAGGAATCACAATGAAAAAGACCAAATTAAAAACAGAAATTGCAATTCTAGAATTGAAAAATAGATTTATTGGAAATAAACAAAGAAACAGATTAGACAGATTGAGTTAAAGAGTTATTAGTCAACTGAAGACAAAAGAAAGGAATTTATTCAAAAGTAAGGAAATTATTAAATATGCAACATTGTGATTAGAAATTGAAAATAAAAGCAAGGATAACAGTCAAGCAGAATTGAACAAGAGAGAAAGGGAGAGAGAATTTTCCAGAACTGATGAAAGATAAGAACAGTATCAGACAAAACAACAATTACTAAACAGAGTAATAAAATATCCACATATAGATACAATGTAATGAGATTTCAGCTCATCAACTACTAAGATATATTAGAAGGAATCCAGAGAAGGAAAAGATTATATACAAAGGAATTAACAAATTAACAGTGAAATTCTCAACAGCTGCATAAAAACAAAGTAACTTAAATGATATATTCAAAGTACTATGAGAAAAATAATTGTCAACTTATTTACCCAGCTACTTAACATTCAAAACTATGGGCAAAAGTAACACAAAGATGAAAGGGACTATTTCTGATAAATTCTCTTACTGAAAGATTGCTAAATGATAATGTTCAGGAAGAAGGAAATTTAACCAAGAAACAGTGATTCAAGATGAGCAAAGAACTGGGTAAATACCCGAGTAATCTAAATAAGTGTAGATATATAAGAAGTAATACTAATAATTGTAATGTGCACTAGCTAATGAACAACAATAATATATGACAGGAGGAAATGATAAGGAGTACATTGTTTGGGAAAAGGCTGGAGATACTAAACACCCTTATATTTTATTGCCATCATGCTTGTTAAAAATTAAGGGCAATTGTTAATAAAAATATATATAGTAGTTTCATAAGTATTAACATATATTTCACAATTATATATTATTATACAATAATATAATAAATTATTAATAATTAGGTAATGTGCATGTGTATTTTTTCCAATCTAATAGAGGTAATAAAAGGAGCTGGATAAAATTCAATCAGTTCAATAGAAGTATTAATTAAGAGAAAAATATTACTCATTTTTCTTTTACATAGATGATCTAATACCAAATGAAGACTAGGAATGGCGCTTTAAAATGTCAGAGTCAAAGGTTATTACTGAAAATGGTTTTTAGTTATAAACTGCATCTATACCAACCAAGTCTATTATTTAATGCAAATGTTTACAGTTATCAAACTAAGAGTGTGGATATTTACTCCAAATATTCACCACTGTTGGCAAATACATAAACAGACTAACAGATCACATATTGTATTTTCCCAGTCAATTATGCCATCTTTATGTACAAAGCACAACTGAAAATTATATTTTGTCAAGAAAATAACTTCAATTGTATTTGTGTATGATGCCAAAACTATTTACAAGAATTAATGGTTGACCCGATTAAATGACATTTGATAGAAAATTTTCTTGGATAACCAGTACTGTCCAGAGTTTTCTTCAGTATTTTTAGAGTGAAGGATAATCTTTGCAAAGATAAAACTCAATAAAAATTATGTTACCAAATTGATATTGTTCAATGAAGCATGAAAGAAATTGCAAACTTTTAGAAATGAAGGATAAATACATGTAAAAGTTTATGAGGATTTCAAACCTATTTCCCTTTCTATAATTCTAATTTTTCTTTGTTTGCTAATGGGAAAGGCAAGTGACATTGGCAAAGGAATTATTACTCAGAGAAAATAATAAAATTCATTGCATAATATCGATGTCTTGGACAAAGTTATAGATGATGTGCTAATAAAGTATATGAGTGATATAGAGCTAATAAAGATAAAACATATTGGATAATGATTGTATGACACAATAAGATATTAATAAGCTAGAAATAATATGAAACATTAATATAATGAATACTTATAAACACCTACACTTAAGTCTCAAATGCCCACTATAAAAGAGAATAATAGTAATAATAATGATGATGGGATGATAATGGCAATGTTAATTGCATTTATTAAGACACTGTGTTAATTATTTGGTTGCTTCAAAGATTTAATGTTTTTTGGGAACGCCCAGTTGGAATCAAGTACTTAATGTTAAACTCATTCTGTGTCTGTTCTCCCAAGTGTTACTCTTCTGCATGTCAATCACTGTCTGATTGAGGGAGTGTTATAAATTTAGATATCTCACTTGTTCTTTCAGTCACTCGACAAATAATTATTGAACAACTATTAGGTTATGTCACTGATTTAAATGTTGAAGATAGAATTTTTAAAAAGCAGACATGATCCCTGTCATCAGGAAACTTAATAGTAGCCCTGTATTTATTTATAGCTTTGTTTATTTCGAGTTCAGGCCGACCCTTCACAAGGCTGACATGGGTAGATTTCTATGGATACGTCAGTTTGGAGCTCTCCAATTAAGCCCTGGGAGTGCACTACACAATGGTCCATCCTTAATAAAGAACCTTTACCCTTATTCATCAGGTGAATTATTAATATTTTTCTCTAAAGCACATAGCCTCAAAATGTGGTTTAAGAGTCACCTGGATGCTTTAAGAAAATGCAAAAATTCCTGTATGTTACCCACTGGGGTTCTTATTCTCTAGGTCTGGAGTGGGTGCAGGAATCTGTTTTTTGTAAGTGCTATCATTGATTATAATCAGGAGTTGATGTTACCATAAAGCTAATGAAAGTCCTTTTAAAGGCCCTTTCCGAAGCTTTGGGAGGGACTGGTATGGGAAGAAGGGGAGCCCAGGTTTTCTGCCCCCCCCCCAAAGATTATGCAATTTAGGGAATCCTAAATATTACAAAACAAAACCAGATTGCAAAATTCCAAATACAAAATCACTCACTAAGTTCACTGCCAGGGCTGCACATGGAGCCTATGCCTGTGAGGGGCTCCAAACCTAAGCTTCATGGGCTTCTCAGTAAATCTTCCCCTAATACTAACATAGTCTTTTGGCTTCTCTTAAAGCCAATGAGAATCTCACTTTAAGATAAGAGACAGAAACACAGGCGTGAGTCCTGAAAAGCCCCATTTCCCCATAGTTCTAAAGGTAAGACTGTCGAAAATGGAGTGACTGGAAAAAGTCATTGTGTATTTTAGGAAGTGAAGTTGAACTTTCGATTTTAATTTTTGTCTTGTATATATTCCTTGAGACCCAGTTTTTGGTCTCTAAGCAGTAAATCTTTAGAAACCCACCATATCTAGCTAGTATTTAAGCTAGGAAATTAGGGAGGGAGAAAACCCAGCACTCTTTCAGATACTGTTTCATCTTACTTCATATCTGTAACCTGAGATGGAAAGAAGCCATAGGTGCTAGCACAGGACTTTCCATTAATGAAAGAAAGATGGTGGATAAAATGTCACCTAACCTGACACTATCAAGTGACTATAGTATGTGTGCTTTTTGTAACCCTTAAGCACTTATTTCATCGAGTCTGTTGTAGATGAATGATAGCACCGGGAGGAATTTTGAAACGAGCACTTAGGGATGTGCACTGGTGAAGGAATAGCATTTTTTCAGAGGCACACTCCTGCTATCTAAAGATATAAAAGAAATGGTTTGTGGCTGAGTCTGGCTGTTCCCTGCCTTGCTTGATGATTGCTCAATAGGGAGTAGCTACTCTCTCCAGTGTTAACAGAGGAGTACAAACTACATTGTGGAACTCATTAATATTTATTCCTTCTAAAAGCAATGGGCAATAAAAAGGGAAATAAACCAGGGAGAATAGCAATGGGAAAAGGAAGCCGTAACAACAGATTCATCTTGCAAAGATCACACCATTTATTGCACACAAAAATACACTCAAAATACAAGGATCCATATCATTATATTATTAGTCTGGAATCCACTAAAAATGCCTTTATTGGGTGAACTAATTTAAAAAAAAAAACTTGCACATTAAATGCAATTAAAGAATTCAAAGTAGTATTCCATATTCTTGCAATTATATGCATTTGATGTACCTCTTTACAATTTTACATTTTCTATATTCAACAAAGCTACATGCCCACAGTGTCAGAGGCTGTGTTGTATTTGTGGATGGACAACTCTTTCTAAGCTAAGGATCACCTGTCTATTGCAACAGAAACCAGTGACATCTCTGTTTTGCTGTTCTTCTATTTCCTGCCTTGAAATGCCTTCAACCATTGTCCCAATTATCCAAATACTTCCTCCTATTTTAGATAACCTTTTTCAAACTGCAAAACCTTAATGATCTTCCTTCATCTAAAACCTGTAGCCCTCTTCTACTAAATTACACGATTTGCCATTTGATTACATATGATTCTATACTATTCATGCCAACTTCCCAAGATTTTAGGCCTCTGAGAGAGGGTATGAGGGAGTGTCCCCCTCACCAAACTTCTTTTGTACAACCTGTCATTCTTAGCAGGGTTCTGGGTACGTTTGCTAATTGCGTCGTTTAGAAATGTCTTTTTAAAAGACAGAGAAATCCTTTATTTAGAGGATGTTGACTTCTTGGACATCTAATTTATAAGATTTCGTTTTGAATTAACCTATCTGGCTCACTAACTTCATTCTTTCCATCCTTTGTTTTTCTTTCCTCTTCAAAGGCTTAATGAGATAACATATGTAAAACATTTCCTAGCATAAGGACTTGCATTTATCATATGGCAAATAAATATTAATTGCTTTTGCTTATGTGTTTACTTTTCTGGTTAAATTGAGCATAAGACAGAAATTTTTTAAATAACAATTTCACTTCCAGCCTTTAGTATACACTAAAAGCATAATTGTATGCTGGCCTTGCTATTTGATAAACATAATGGAGGATGTGTAATGCATGGAGTCTCTTTGTATGAGTTAAAATCCTGCCATATGCTTACATTATACATGAAATTGCTCCTTTCTTGGAAAATGTAGACCTTTTCCAAAGCTTTCTTTGTATTATTTTAGAGTTAAAAGAATTATAACTAATTTTGCTTCTGTAGTTATGGGAGACAGAATAATTATAGCTTCCCTTCCTCTGTGACTCAGAATCCTCGAGAAGTTTAAGCAGTAGCCCTTTGCCAAAGGACTCTGAGGGAAAAGCTTTATAATAACCCTGGGATTGTTTGATTTAAAAACAACTTAAAAAACAACACTTTCACCATTACAAGAAGATTTAGAAAAGAGTATGATTGTTTTATATGTCCTTAGCTAGATCTGGTTAAAATGCCTTGGATCAATTAAGTTCCTACTCCATTAAAAGATCCAAAGTGCTTTGAAAATAAAGCCATGTTTTTAACTAAGAAAGCTGCTGATTTATTTCTTACTGTCTTTTCTAAACATCTTTGGCAAGAGGGTAAGCAAAGTAACTAACATATTGTGGTAGATGGTGTTTTCCCATTAATACGTGACTATGTGGATAATTAGAAAAATAAATTTCCCAAACTTATTGAAACAATAAGCAACAAAACATGGCTCAATGCCAGTCTTTTGATTCCAAAGTCTAAACTCTGTCCAGGGCTACTTCCTTGCCCTGTGAATTGGCTTCAGAGTAAATGCACTGGGTACAGTAACTGTCCACAACATCATCAAAATCATCAGAGGTCTATTACATTGTATTAGTTGATAATGTCTTTGTTGCAGAAATAAACAAATAAGAATGGCCTAGAGATGTGCTTCTTACAACAGAAAATTGAAGGAGAACTAAGCATAATTTAAGCCCTTTTTAGGAGCCAACTCAATTAAGTTCATTCCCTGACATAGAGTCTCGTTCACACTTATTTGAACCACTGTGACGTTGAACTATATGAAATTGCTATTTTTATAGGTCAAGAACTGTCGATTAGTGGCAATTTCATATGGTTCTACTGTAAAAGTACCTTTGATGTATTATATCAAGTCACCTGGTGTGAACTACTGTCTGTCCCAGACGCGACACTATCAGAATCAAGCCCACAGATATTAGCTATGAATTATAGTCACTGTTACCGTGTGAACAATATGCATTTGTGCTGTATCAAGTGTCCTTTAGATATGGCAATGGTTGTCTTCTGTAAAAATATGTATATTTCCCCATAGTAGATACTGTTTATGGGAAAATAATTCATATTGATGGTTTGAAAGTGACTTGAATTCATCAAGCAGTGTTTACTCTATGCAGTTGAGTATTTCCTGCATTCAATGATGTGATTTTTAATACTTAAAATGTTACATTTCGATGCAGATAAATGCATATAATAAAGGGAAATAAAGTAATCTTAAAGATAAATGGATGAGGAATGTGGGGCATAGGAAAGCTGCTAGTAGAAGGAGGATATCAAACCAATAATTAATGTAATAAAGATAGTACACAAAATGTGTGCTGTAAGATTCTGTGAATTTCTCGAAGTAGGCCACAAGTTCTGGCTCTAAGCTTGTACTAGCCAATATAAGGAGGAACATTGGATTAATTATGAAATTCACAGCGTGCATTAAACAACAGAAACCAGTTCTAAAGGCAAACTACGATTCCTGGTTCTGGGGTCAGGCAGAAAATTCACCAGTGGGCCTCCATAAAGAGGACATTGTAACTGTATTGAATTACAACCTCATTAACATCTTTACAATAAACACCACAATGGATTTTACAAGGAAGCCTTTTCTTTACGTCATTTTCTTCATTGTAGGCCACTAACATAAATATCAAAGTGTAAAGGCAAATAAGTGGAGGTTAATATGATATGGTACAGATTTATAGATCCCTGCTAAGCAGAGTAACCCAGGCGTAGACTTCACAATGGAAGAACTAAATGAGTGGATGCCCAGCTATTCCCTCAGGCAAGAGAGGTTCCTCGCATATACTGACACAAGGATCTGGAGAACAGCTATTCTGGTTGCTACTTAGGTGCAGTTAAATGAAATGCAGAGACACATTTTCCAACTATCATTTAGGTGAGGATAGGATTAGCATCTCCATTGAAAATTGAAAGGCTTGATGTAGACACAAGCTTTCATGAAATATTATTCCACTTCTATAGGGAATGAGTCCAGGCCTAACTGTATACAGAGAAAAGAAAAAAGCTTATCTAGGCACAAAAAAGGAAAATCAGAAGTCCTTAAATCTATTCTATAGCTCATAACCCATTGCAAATACCTGAAACAGATGCATAGTAGACCCAGCATCAACCATAATGTCATCCCTTAGAAGAAATAATCTAGCTTTCTGGTATCTTCTTGAAGATGAAATGATTACCAAGTAAAAATCTATGGAACTAAATGACGTAACTTGAAGTAGTAGTGACAATGAGGAGGAAGATGAGTATGGTAACGGGTGCTTACTATATGTGAGACGCTAAGTGTTTTACACTTACTTGCTTCACCACAGGCCTATGAAGTAAGCACTATTATTTTAAATATTGAGGTTTAAAGAGGTTAAATAATTTTTAAAGAAATATAGCCAGTAAATGTCATAAACAGGATTACGAATCAAAGAAGTCTGGCTCCTGAGCGAGCCGTGGTCTTAACCGCTGTACTATGGAGTATAGGGTTACTAATTGGAAGCCAGTTTGATGTTCGGAAATAGCTACCTGACCTCCAGGTGATATTACTTTTATAAATATGTGCATTTCTTTTAAATAGTAATTCAGTCTCAGAGCTAATGGTCTATTAAGGTTACTCCTGTTTAGTGACAATAAAACTGTGCTCTACTTGTATGATAATGTTTATGTTTCTATTTTCTATGGCAGGAAGGCATTCACTCATTCCTTTATTGAACCAATATTTCCTGAGTGTCTTTTATGTCCTAGACACTGTTCCAAATGCTGAAAATAGAGAAATAAACAACACCGTCGATTCCTACTCTCGTGGAGTTTATATTTTAATGGAAAGAGAAAAATTATATGCAAAGAAACAAAATAAGAAAATATCAGATAGCAACAAGCACTCGGGTGATGTGAAAGAGAATGACTGGATAGTGAAATTATTTGGATCACCAGATTTTGTTTAGATTTCCAAATTTATATGTCTAGCTTAAAATTCTCCTCTAAGGAACAAACTCATATTGATCTTTTATTTGACATCTGCAATCGTAACAATGAGGTGTGCTTATCTCTCCCCACACACTCTTAATAATGGCAAAATAAATGTTTTAAAACAATGTCAGAGTGTGTATGTGGGAATAGTACAAGCTCCATGATCTTTTAAGTAGGTGTTTTAAAACAAATTCCTTAAAGCTGCTTTGAGGAAAAACCATTAACAGAAGACATGACACATAGTAAATGTTCAGTAAATATTTCCTGAATAAAGAAATATTAATAAATGCACTCAGTAGTGAACCTCATGGGTCAATAAATATAATTACCAACTAATCTTTCTTATGCTCTTCTCATTTTTTTCTTAGAAGACTAATCTAAAAAACATTTCCCTCCAGAATCCACATAGACTATATCTGTTGTATGCAGTATAAGCTGGGGAAAAGAATAAAGTGCTCAAACTCAGCTTATATGTTGTCACAGTGAAAATTGTAATGCAGACTTAGAAAAATGTACAGAAATACACAACCAGCAGAAAAATGAAATACCACTGAAGAAATCGTTCTTAATATTCTTATGGCCAAAGACAATAGCAAGCAATTCTTTAGAAGAGTGCATGCAGCTCTGTTCCGGAATGTGCATGGCATTTTCTAATGGGTAAGCGTGGAGTGCCAGAGTGCTTTGTTGTATCTTGTGGTTAACTTCAGTTTCGATATTTTGCAGCTATGTTTCTTGTACGGTGGTCTAAGCACGACTTCATTAGGATTATCTGAAGTATGTGTTAAAAATTCATATTCCTAGTTTATTCCTGGGTTTTAATCCAAATGTAATGAATCAGAATTTCTGGGGATAGAACCCAGGAATCTGCTATCTTAAAACATCCCCTTCCCTCAATCCTACGCCACCCCCAGTAATTGTTGCATGTAGTGGAAATCAAAAAAATCACTGTTGTAGGATTAAGCATGGATCATGAAAATCATGATAATCCTCCACACAGTTGGAAACCAGTAACGGTCACCTTCCAAAAAACTGCAGCACTACATGATGATATTTTCTAACAGGCAGTGTCATTACTCTGCAACATAGTTTAAATAATCCCAGAAGCCTTACTGCTATTTTTTAAGGAGTCTCAACACGGGTATCATGTATCTGACTATGAGTGGGGTGAATATTTGCAGTCATCATGCTATAGCCTAATAAAAGGGGAACCTAAAGTATCAAAATCTCTGTTGTTTAAATGTCAAACCCAGAAGTTTAAACCAGACCTGTCAATTCATCTGGTAGCTGCAGGAATGGGAGGTGTGGGGGTTAATTGTAAGCGGAACAAAGCAAGGCAGGAGTGGAGGAACAAGAAGGAGGAACTGGGGAGATTGCTGTCAATCCACTGAAAAGCAATGTGAGACATAGCACAGTCTAGGGAGTCAGGAACAGGGAGACACAAGGTGATGACAACCAAGAGCTAGATATTAGTTACTTCAACCAAAATCTTTGGAGCCACACTTGATTCCTCTCTCTTTTACCACCACAACCAATTCCTCAGGAAATTTTCCTGGCTTTACTTTGAATATTTCTCTGATCCCTTCACCTCTACTATTACCCTCTGATCTAAGCCACTGTCTCTTGCCTGTATTATTGGAATAGCCTCCTAACAGGTATTTCTGCATCCTTTGCCTTCCACAATTGATTCTCTACACAGCAACAGAGCATCACTTTAAATCTTAAGTCAGGCTGTCATTCTTTCTGTGATTTAGGCCACCTTATCTGTGGTATTTTGTTATAACAGCCCTAGCAGGCTAATACACTTAGTTATTTGAATAATTATATTTGAAGTAGCAAAAAAAAAATTTCAAAACAAAGATTGTAATTTTTCCAAATTCTATATGTGAAGGTTCTCTGTCATTATATTGTGGATTACATACATGTTCCAAACTGCCTATTATAACTTATAATGTCTATTAAGTGCTGTTTTCCTAGTTAGGGACATGATAAGTGGGAATTTGAGTTAATAATGATGTACTGCAAGATTTCAGTGTGAGTTTATGCACTCTATTTTACAATGTGTCCTATTTTAAAAAATAAAAATAAAAACCCCTCCATATTTGTGGCATTGCAACAGATGGTACATTCTTGTAGTAGGAGAGTGATGTCCTCATCAAGCTGTTGACACAATTTGTGAAATTTAAATCCTAACAATGATTGGCATTACTAGGAAGATGTATATTTTGAACAATCCCTCGTATTTTTAAATGTTCTTGTCTACGAAACAGGGTCAATGAGAGAAATTACCTGACATGTGTTTGTTCCTATGCATACTTAAAAGGATGCCATAGTTTTATTTTATTTGAGCCAAGGCATGAGGATAGCTGTGTTCTAGGCAATATGGTATCGTGGGCATAGACTTTTGGACCTCCCTCTATAATTCCCTCAAATGACCAATGAATATGCAAATAGGAAAAACCCTATAGCTGTCTTTGAAATGAGGAGAAAGTCCATTAGAGGCTCTTGGAGGAGTTTCTATTTGCTAAGATGACATTGATATAAGATTGAAGGAATGGAGGCACCCACGCAAAGGTGCAACCCACTGTGAGATGGAGTAGAATTCGTAAGAGAAGTAGGAAGGACCCTGACAAGACTCATGGCACCCAAGCTCGGCAGAGTGAAGGCTCAAGGCAAGGGCAGTCATGAGCAGTAACTCAAATGCTCTCCCAGCTCTGCTGACAGGCAGCACTCAGGCAGCAGACCAGCGACAAGGCAGGTTCAGACCCTTCTATAGAGGAGATGGCTTTCTTGGAGATCTGTCCATATCTGTTACAGCACTGGAAGCTAGCTCCTTCCCCAAAATCAGTGTCTTCAAACCCCAAAATTGGGAGGTTAAAACCAGAATATATAGCTGAGGAGAAAAGAAAAAGGAATATGCTGCGTTTTTTTTTTTGTTTGTTTGTTTGTTTTAATTAATCTGGACCTAAAAATCCTTTATTGGAATATTTGGGAAGAACCTCATCTACATTTATGAAATGTATACAGTGTAGCTTTCACTTGACTATAAACCAAAATAGAACAAGCTCAGACCTCTTACAAACTCAAAAGAATAAACAAACAGAAAATCAAGAGGCTTATATAAAAATGCACTAATATCAAAGACAGGGACCACTCAAATGAACAGCTTAACTCTAAATTAGTCTAATGTGAGAAACAAACAAAACTTTTAAATATTGGATTTGTGTCCTCAACACAACTCAAGAGGTTATCCAAGCAGTAAGCACAAGCATTCTCAAAGAGGAAGCAATCTATGATCATGCAGGATAATGAAGGATGAAAATCATGGGCATTAATTCATGAACTACATGGAGGCTGTGATTAGTCAATCAGATACTGAAAGCATTAAGTATGATTTAGAAAACGAACTCAAGTACTACTCATGTAACTCATGTATGCTTTTTAAATAAACTATGTTATGTCTTGGGTTAAAAGAAGAAAAGACTAATCAAAAACAATAGCTCAGTAATGAGTTATCATAGCCAGAAAGGACTGGCCATCAGCTTTACAGCACATTAAATATCAAGAGATAATTCTCAATCAGTTTTATACAGAGCCACAAAATTGATTGAGGAATGAGTATATGATCTTTGGAAATAATGTGCTATATTATTTTTTTAATATGATGAGTTTTATGTCCCTATTTCCCCATTAAATTATCCAGGCTAAGAAAGATAAGAGAAAAGAAATTTCTGTGAATAAAGTTTAGTACAGGAACATCTTAAAAAAGGTTTAAGCAATCCCTGGTACGTGTCAAGTTTGACTAATCTTCAAGATAAAGGCTTTCTTTATTTGCTTGACTCCAGTTCTTGAGGGTAAATTTTTAGTGCGTCTAGCTAAGGTAGAAGCAAGTATTGTGTAAGCCACGGATAGAAACTTTTTGAAATTAAAACTGTTGTGATTAAATATACCCTAAATTACTACCAAACACTTATAATAATTAAGAAAAACAAAATAGCAAAACAGACAATCAAAAACTCACCACTACTGCCATTGGCCCCACAGTACTCTTTGGAATATAGTGCCTCATACAATGGCAGGGCTTTGCAAAGAGCAAGCACTTCATATTTATTTTAGCTGCCGGGAAAAAAAAGAAATAGAACAAGAAAGGAAGCTTTGCAGCTTTCTTGCAGCTGTAGCCTCCTTCTAGTCTTTCCTCCTTCCAAATAAGGTTCATTAAGACACACCGTCATAGAATTATCCTTTGGCATCCAATCCAGGCAAAGTCCACTTATTGGACTCCTAAAAAAGTCAGTTAACCAAAGCCCCAATTCTATAATAAATCTTTTCTGACATTCTTACTAAGATGCCCGCCGTTGCCCATGGTATACGTTCTTCCTCGCTCCATTTGTAACTGATTTTTTGTTTTTTTTAGGTCTTTGGAATCTCTTTTGTTATCAGGCACCTTTATATTTAATAATAAAGTTTGCTCAGTTCCTATACAGAAGTTAAGATATAAATCCAAGAGAATTTCCTTATAATTGTGAATTAGAAATCAAATAAGCTTATTTTAGGAAATAAAATGCTAACTCAAGAAAAAGGTAGATTTTCAGGGAAGACAATGGGAAAAAAAATACAATATCTGGAGGCTGTGAGTGCCTAAAATGCTCAGCTGTTTTGCTAAATGGATGAATGAATTATTAAACTTATTGCATTTTTCTCAACCTTTGGACCCTAATATGTCTTTTGAATGAGTACAAGAAAGGCATATCATTATGCAAATGGGTCTAAAGTAGACTGAGTTTGAGATCTCTGACTCCAAATATTTTGAGAATCCAAAGATATATTTTCATAATTAAAAAAATTAAAAATATACATGTGGTACATTTGGGGGACCTTAGAACAAAAATAATTTAGTTTTGAAAGATTTGGGGTTAAAAATAATGACAATCTAAACCGTTTTTTACTTAAAATACTGGGGATTCATTTCCAGGTGAATATTACTTCCCCCTTCTGCCCTCACTCCTCCACAGCAGTAACCAAATAGACTGTTCTAAAAACTCTGTAGTTCTAGTCAAACCATTCTTTTTATTATAGACTTCTAGGAGTTGGGTGGGAACTGAGGGAAGAACATAGCTTCTGTCTACCTATTGCCATATCAGAGTATAGCATAGTCTATCAGTCAAATCCCAACTGTTATTAATTGGCTGTGTGACCTTGGGTGAGTTACTTAATCTCTCTATGCTTCAGTTTTCTTATTTATCAATGTCAGATGACAATTGTACTTACTTCATGAGATTGCTATGAAGACTAAAATTATTTATTTAGTAAATTCCATATAGCTACTTACTACTGTTATAAGTGCAGAATATTCCAATAGTAATTTAACTGGACAGTTTGTTCTTGATATCTGGTAGAAGGAAAATTTAGTTTCCATTTCCAAATGAAACACAAAAGTCAGAATAATTTTCACTGAAAGACCACCAACATTGATGTTTGATTATCTTGATAGCTTCATGATACTATGTTAATGTGACATGTCTTATATTAATAAGCCCTGTTAATTTTAGTTCATTATGATCTATTTTAAATGTATATGCATGTGTGCATGTCTGTGTATTTATGTAGGTATAACATATTATTGAAACTGCCTCATCTATCCTTGCAAGATCACATGAAACAGTAGTTAGAGGTGCACACTGAAGATTATGGAGCTGAATTGCCTGGATGTGAATCCAAAATCTATGCTTTCTTATCTATGTGATTTAGGGGAAGTTACTTAATCTGTCCTTATTCAGTTTCCCCAAATGGTAATAATTTAAATACCTACCCCAGGGGATTTGTGAGAATCAGTGAATTAATATTTGTTAAGTACTTGGAACAACATAACATTGCCTGGCACATAGTAAATACCAATAAGCATTTGTTATCAAGTAAATTACATTCCACTCCACCCACGAGTGAAACTCCCATTCTAAACTTTATGTTTTTATTTCTTTGCTTTTCTTTATATATTTGGCTTGTCAATATGTTTCAGCCAAAGACCACCAGGTATACACCTGTGGTTGAACAAGCTGGACTTGTTACTCATTAGAGCGAGGAAGAACGCATACCTTGGCCAACTGCAGGCATCTTAGTGAGAATGTCAGAAAGAATTTATTATAGAATTGGGGCTTTAGTTAAGTGACTTTTTTAGGAGCCCAATAAGTGGGCTTTGCCTGAATTGAATGCCATAAGGGTAATTCTATGACAATGTGTCTTAATAAACTTTACCTAGAAGGAGGTTACAGCTGCAAGAAAGCTGTAAAGAAGCAGAACAACTCATATTAGCTGAGAGAGGCGAATGCTTGATATTCTTGTGGCTCTCACAGTGACCTTGTTTTTGCTTAGACAAATTAGGAGGTAGCCTTACTCTTTTTGTCTCAATCCATTATTGTTACATAGTGTCTGAATTGATGCTCTCTGAAGTTGTTCAGGTCAGCAGGATGAACACCATGGCATACCTGTGAGTGCCAAGCTGGCTCCTAAAGCACCAGGCCTAGCTGAATGTGTTATTTCAGGCCCCTAATATTAGTGGCTGCCTTCTTCTTTCTTGGACTTAGGCATTCCAAAACCTTATTATATTGCTTGTTTTTTAAAACTATATGAATGGCATCATTAAACATGTATTTTTGATTGCTTTTTTCACTCTTTGATATATTTGTGGGTTTCATCATATTGATAGTTGTGCTCTAGTTCCTTTATTTCCACCTTTATAGTATTCACATACTATCATTTGATACTCATTTCTTTTTTATTGGACACTTAAGTTATTACTAGATACTTGCTATTGTAAACAATGCTGCGATAACAATCCTTCTAATTGTCTCCTGAGGTAAATGTCTGAGTCTTTCCAGGGTATATTCCTCAGAATATGCATATCTTTCCAACCATACTAGAATATTCCAAATTATCTTCCAAAATGGCCCAAACAACTGAGATTCCCACCAGCAGTGTTTACCTGTTTTGGTTCCTTTACATCTTATCCAGCAATTGGCGTTATCAAATTTTTTAATTTTTGACCAACCAGTGGATATGTCATTTTAGATTATATTTTTCTATTAAGTCTGATAATCTGGCTGTTCACGGTTAATTTTAGTTTTTGCATTCATTTATTTTATTTTATTTCATTCTCCTTGTTCTACTTTCTCTGTTTGTTTCTCCTTTGAATTAATTTAAACTGTTCTGTTATTACACTGCTTCCCATGGTTCAGAAGTTACACATCCTTATCCCGTTTATATAAAGACATTGCCTTCAAATTTTAAGGTGCAGACCCAAATGAATACAGTTTATAATCAATATATTGGCCTTCCTAGGGGCTTTAAAATATTTTACTCTGATCACCCACCAGCAACTTATATATTATGTAGTCTTGTATTATAGTTTGTCTTACTATTTATCTCTCTGTAGTAGTTTTCTACTGCTGCGATAACAAATTGCCACAAACTTCACACCTTGTCTTATAATTCTGTAGGTCAAGAAGCCGGAGATGCATCCCTGCAGGCTAAAATCAAGGGATTGGCAGGGCTGCACTCCTGACTGGAATCTCCACTTCCTTGCTGGTTGCCAGCTGGGACTGTTCCTAGATTCTAGAGGCCACACCTGTTCCTCAGTTCCTGGCCCCTTTTCCAAAGCCAGCAATGCCAAATCAAGTACCTTTTATGCTTTGGCTCTCTCTTCCTTTTTCTTTCATCTTACCTTTTGGACCCATCTGGGAAAGGATCTGCGCTTTTAAGGATACGTGTAATTTGACTGGGCCCACGTGGATAATCTAGGCTACTTTCCCCATTCCAAGGTTTAAACCCTTGATCAGATCTTTTCAGATCAGAAAAGTACTTTTTGTCAGGTAAGATAACATATTCACAGGTTCCAGAGATTAAGGCATGGAATCTTTGGGTGACCTTTATTCTGCTTTCAACACTCTCCTAATTAATCATGATAATTATGCTCGTACAGTCAATGCTCACTGTTACTCCCATTTTGTCGGGTTGGTAGGCTGTTCCTGGTTATTGGTGTGCTCTTGGCTGAAGAATGACCAGACATACCAATAGCAGGCCAGCATGAAATGAAGTTAATTGAGGAAGAGCAAGATAGGTTTATAGAGCAAAAGCAAGATACATTCGCCACAGATGATAAACTGGCCCCCTGTCATAACAAGAGGCCCTGGTTATGGTCTGGGGTCCTGTTTTATATTGTCTGGATTTGGCCCCCCTCATGGTTCAAGCATTACCATTGAACTACTTTGACACACAGTTAATGACATGATAGTTAGCCTTAGGTTACTCTAGGTCATTTCCCAGACCCTATTGTGCCTGGGCTGTCTGGTCTGGGGGCTGGGGAATTCCTAGGGGCTGGGGATTCTGCATTCTTTTGCAGATTGGCAGGGTCTTCCTCCTTTCCCCAGGTGTGGCAATTGCTTGGGGTAGGATCAAGGTAGGACAACACAAAAGCGGGGTGTCCACCCTCCTCCTTCTTCCCCAGGTGTGGCAATTGCTCAAGTCAGCACCAAGGTAAGGCACCTGCTTTTTGTCTCTAGAATAGCCAGAGGTCCCTTGCTATCTACCTAAAAGTTCAATATTTTCTCTGACCACCATTTCATCTGGAATCTTACACTTTGCTTCTATGTTCACTTTCTTTTTATGAGAGATGAGTACTTTAGAAATTTCCTTAATGATGGTTTATGGTAATAAAACTCTCATTTTCTGTCTGAAAGTGCCTTTTTTTGCCCGTGATAATTAAAGATCTCTGGTTATGCAATTCTGGGTTTCCCACTAGGCCATTAAAACTGAAAATTCTGTGACTTGGGCAAGTCATTCACCAGGGGAGAGGCCATATGTAGGACTGTAGTACTGTACTGTATTGGATTCATGTTGTGGATTTTGGAAATCTTCTGAGGATATTCCCTACTAGTGATCCCAATTACATATAATTAAAAGGCTTTATTTTTAAAATAACACACTGGCTTTTGCTTTCAGGAAGACAGAGGAGATACAATTTTTCATAATTTTCCCACTAATTAAAAAAATTCCTGGAAATTATATAGAGAACAAATCATAAAAAGACTTTGAAAGTTGGAGAGAAGAAGACAGACAAGCTAGAGACCTCAGGGCCCAAGAAATAACAAGGTGGTGAGTTCTCTTGGTTTTCTTTTTGCCACCCATATCTCAGATTTGGAGCTAAAGAAGTCAACAACCCAGAAATATCAGTGGACATAAATTTTAAAGCCCCCTCAAAATGCCTGCTCTTTCTAGCCAAAGGACAAGCAAAGGATCAACCTGACAAGGCACAAAATTATAGACAATCACCACCCTATGCAGCCAAAAGCACAGAAAAAGAACATGGCCATACCCTTCCCTACACCAGCAATAGCTTAGTGGGAGCCTCAGTCTCCATCATTGTGATGCTGTAACAAGGTACTCAACACTCCTGCTTGGTGGTGTCAGAGAAGGCCAAATAGGGAACTGGGTCTTTCATCCCTGATAGCTGGTAATGAGCTCTGTACCTGATGATATTAGTAAAGATAGTTGGGGAACCAAGTAGAAGTAGAAGTAAAATACTTAACCCATAACATATCAATAATTACGTTGAATGTAAATGGTCTAAATATAACAATTAAAGCACAAATTGGTAGATTAAACTATTTGACCCAACTATTCACATTCTACAGGAAACTCACTTGAAATATAACTATTAATATATATGGAGGTTGAAAGTAAGAGAATGGAAACCAGTATATAATAAAAATATTATTGAAAGGAAACAAAGGTTGGCTATGGTAATAATGTAAATTAGGCATTAGAGCAAGGAAAATTACCAGAGATAGAGAAAAACATTATATAATGACAAAACGGTCAATCCACCAAGAAAGCAAAGGAATCCTAAATGCGTACATGTCAAATAATAGACCATAAAATATGTGAACAAAACTGATGGAACTAAATAAAGAAACAGAAAAATTTACAATTATAATTGGAAATGACAACACCCTAATCCCAACACTTTACAGAATAGTTAAGCAAAAAATCAGCAAGGGTATAGAACTCAACAGCACCATCAAGCAACAGAATCTAATAGGCACTTATATCACTCCATCTAACTACAGCAGAATTCATTTCTTTTTAATTTCAGAATATTATGAGAGTACAAATGTTTTGGTTACATGTATTGCTTTTGTACAGCTTGAGTCAAAGTTATAAATGTGCCCATCATCCAGATAGTGTACACTATACCCATTAAGTGTGATTTTACCCATCCCTTCTTCCCCCCTCCCACCTGTTTGATTTCCATTGAGTTTTACTTCCATATGTGCACATGAGTGCTGATCAGTTAGTTCCAATTTAATAGTGAGTACATGTTGTGTTTTTTTTTTTTTCCATTCTTGTGAGACTTCACTTAGAAGAATGGTCTCCAGTTCCATCCAGGTTGTTACAAAAGGTATTAATTCATCATTTTTTATGTGTGAGCAATACTCCATGGTATACATATACCACATTTTATTAATCTACTCATGAATTGGTGGGCACTTGGGTTGATTCCAAATCTTTATCAGTGGGCACTTGGGTTGATTCTGCATCTTTGCAATTGTGCCTTGTTTTGCAATAAACATTTGAGTGTAACTGTCTTTTTGATAAAATGACTTTGTTTCCTTTGGGTGAATAGCCAGTAGCGGGATTTCTGGATAAAATGGTAGGTCTGCGTTTAGTTCTCTAAAGAATCTCCATACTGTTTTCCATAGAGGTTATACTAGTTTGCAGTCCCACCAACAGTGTGTAAGTGTTCCTTTCTCTCTGCATCCACACCAGCATCTGTTGTAACTTTTTGAAAAAAGCCATTCTCAGGGAAGTTAGGTGATATCTCATTGTGGTTTTGATTTGCATTTCCCTGATAATGAGAGATTTGAGCATATTTTCATATGTTATTGGCCATTAGTCTATCTTCTTTTGAAAAACTTCTGTTCCTGTCTTTTGCCCACATTTTTTTTTTTTTTTGAGACAGAGTCTCACTCTGTTGCCCGGGCTAGAGTGCCATGGCGTCAGCTAGCTCACAGCAACCTCAAACTCTTGGGCTCAAGCAACTTTTGCCCACTTTTTAATGGGGTTGTTTTATTTATTTTTTCTTGCTTATTTGCCTGAGTTCTTGGCAGATTCAGGTTATTATCCCTTTACTGGATGTATAGCATACAAATATTTTTTTCCCATTCTGTAGGTTGCCTATTCATTCTGCTAAGTGTTTTCTTGTTTGTGCAGAAGCTTTGTAATTTAATCAAGTTCTATTTGTTAATTTTTGTTGTTGCTGTGATTGCCCTTGGGGTCATCTTCATACATTCTTTGCCTAGGCAGATATCTAGAAAATTTTTTCCAACATTTTTTTCTATAGTTATTATAGTTTCATGCATTAGGTTTGTGTCTGTCATCCATTGTGACTTAATTTTTGTTAGTGTTGAGAGGCAAGGGTACTGTTTCAATCTTTTACATGTGACTATCCAATTTCCCCAGCACAATTTATTGAATAGGGATTCTTTTCACCAATGTATATTTCTGTCTACTTTGTAAAAGATCAGATGGCAATATGTTGATGGTTTTATATCTGGGTTCTCTGTTCTGTTTCATTGACCTATGTCTCTATTTTTGTGCCAGTATCATGTGTTTTGGTTACTATATCCTTGTAGGATAGCTTGAAGTCTGATAAAGTGATGCCTCCTGATCTTTTTCTTTTGTTTAAGGTTGCTTTGGCTATTCAGGCTCTTTTCTGGTTCCACATGAAGTGTAGAATTATTTTTTCTAGATCTGTGAAGAATGACTTTGATATTTTGGTGGGGATTGCACTAAATCTGTAAATCATTTTGGGTCATATGGGCATTTTAACAATGCTGATTCTGCTGATCCAAGAGCTTGATATGTTTTCCATTTGTGTACATCCTCTGCAATTTCCTTCCTCAGTGATTCATAGTTCTCCCTGCAGAGGTCTTTCACCTCCTTGGTTAAATATATTCCTACATATTTTATTTTCTTTGTTGCTGTTGTGAAAGGTATTAGTCTCTCAGCTTGACTGTTGTTGGTGTATAGAAATTCTACTGATTTGTGTACATTGATTTTATAATGTGAGACTTTGCTGAATTTATTTATCAATTCCAGGTGTCTCTTGGCAGAATCTTTGGGATTTTCTAGATTTAAGATCATCAGCAAAGAGTGATAATTTGACCTCCTTTACTGCATTTGGATACCCTTGATTTTCGTCTCTTGCCTCATTGTTCTGCCAGCACTATTTTGAATAAAAGTGGTGAAAGTGGGCATCCTTGTCTTATTGCAGTTCTAAGTGGGAATGCTTTCAAATTTTCCTCAATTTTTCTTTTTTTTAATAGAAACTAAACAGCCTACTGCTAAACAATTATTGGGTCAAGGAGGAATTAAGATGGAAATCAAAAAATTTTTTGAACTAAATTACAAAGGGGACACAAGTTATCCAAATCTATGGGATTCAGTGAAAGAAGTCCCACAGGAAAAATTCATAGCCTTAAATGCCTACATCAAAAAGACTGAAAGATCATAAATCAACAATCTAATGGATCATTTCAAGGAATTAGAAAAGGAAGAGCAAACCAAATCCACACCCAGCAGAAGAAAAGAAATAACTAGGGTTAGAGCAGAACTAAGTGAAATCAAAGGCAAAAAAATTATACAAAAGATTAATGAAACAAAAAGTTTGTTCTTTGAACACATAAACAAAATTGATAGACTTCTCACTAGATGAACCAGAAATAGAAAAGAAAGGGCCCAAATAGGCTCAATCAGAAATGGAAATGGAGATATGACAACTGATATCACAGAAATAAAAAATATCATCTCTGTGTACTATAAAAATCTTTATGCACATAAACTTGAAAACGTTGAGGAAATGGACAAATTTCTGGAAACACACAAACCTCCTAAGCCTCAATAAGAAAGAAAGAAATCAAACTCCTAAAGCAGACCAATAATGAACAATGAAATTGAAGCAGCAATCAAACATCTTCCAACAAAAAAAAAGTTCCAGATCAGGTGGTTTCCCAGCCTAATTTTACCAAACCTACAAAGAAGAATTGGTACCCCTACTGCAGAAATTATTTCATAACATTGAGAAGGAAGGAATCCTCCCCAACTCATTCTGTGAAGCCATTATCACCCTTATGCCAAAGCCAGGAAACAAAAAAGAAAATGATATACCAGTATCCTTTATAAATATAGATGCAAAAATTCTCAATAAAATTCTAGTAAACTGAATTCAGCAGCACATCAAAAAAAAAAAATAATCTGCCATGACCAAGTGGGCTTTATCCTAGGGATACAAGGATGTTTCAACATACACAAATCCATAAATGTGATTTATGGAGTTATAAACAGAAGCAAAAGTAAAGATTATATGATCATCTTAATAGATGCAGAAAAAGCATTTAACAAAATTCAACACACTTTTATGATAAGAATCTTAGCAAAATTGGCATAGATGGAGCATATATTAAAATTATAAAAGCCACATAGAAGAATTCATCTTTCCAAAAGTCCATAGAGCACATAGGAAGATAGACCATACCATTATCCATAAAACAAACCTCAACAAATTTGAAATAAGTTAATCATATGTAGTGTATTCTCTGAGAACAATGAAATCAAATTACAATTCAATCACAGGAAGACAGGAATAAAATTTTCAAACACGTAGAAACTAAACAATACACTTCTAAATAATCCATATGTGAAAAAGGAATTCTCAAGGAAAATGAACTGGATGAAAATGAACATACAACATATCAAAATCTAAAGTAGTGCTGAGATAGGAATTTATAACACTAAATGCTTGCATTAGAAAAGAGAATGAGACCCCTATCAATGATCTAAGCTTCCATTTCAAAAACCAAGAAAAAGGGGAGCAAAATGCACTGGAAGCAAGCAGAAGGAATGGTATAATAGACATAACTGAAATCAATGAAATTGAAAATAGAAAAGCAATAGAAAAATCAGTGAAACAAAGAGCTGGTTCTTTCAACAGCTCTTTAAAATTGAAACTTTTAGCAAGGCTGATAAAGTAAAAATGAAAAAAGACACAACTTGCCAATATCAGGAATGAAATAGGAAATGTCACTATACATCTTACAGACATCAAAAGGATAACAAAGGATAACAACTTTATACACATAAATTTGACAATTTAGACTAAAAGGAAGGAATAAAAAAATAAAGCACATCCCACTGCAACTTGGCCAATATGAAATAGATAAGTTCTATCCAGAAAATAGAAGAGGCAATAAAGACAAGGACAGTTCACCAAAAAGAAAACTATAGACCAAAATGCCTCATAAGTGTAAACACAAAAATCCTTAACAAAATATTATCAAATAGGATTCAGCAATATATAAAACAATTAAAATCTAAGACTAAGTGTAGCTCATGTAGGAATGCAGCACTTCTTGAATTTTAGAAAATCAATCAATGTAACTGACCATTTTAACAGGCTGAAGAAGAAAAATCACATGATAATATCAATCAATGCAGAAAAGGCATTTGGCAAAATTCAACACCCATTCATAATAAAAACTCACAGAAAAATAGGAATGAGGGGAACATCCTCAACTAGATAAAGAGGACCTACGAAAACCTACAGCTAACACTGGAACAAAATGGCTGCTGGCAATCCTTGGTGTTCTTTAGTTATAACTGAATTGTTCCAATCTCTCTATTAAGCATGGGCTTCTTCTTGTGTGTCTTCACATGGTCTTGTTTTAAGGACACCAGTCATTATATTTAGGGCTCACCCTAACTCAGCAAGACTTCGTCATCTAATTATATTTTCAAATAACTTATTTCTAAGTAAGGTTATATTCTTTCAGTGGACATGAATTTTGCAGTAACACTATACAACCCAAGTACATGTACCTTGACTGTATCAATGTCAATATTCTGGTTATGATATATCATACTATAGTTTTAGAATATTTTACCATTGGAGGAAATGGGGTAAGGATATACAGAATCTGTCGAATTATAATTTCATATGAATCTATTTATTTCAAAATAAAAAATTTAATTTGAAAACTATATATTAACTATCTGTAGGGGTTATAAAGTGGGCATATCTTCAGAATATTTCATTGGCCATGTTGATGGAAATAAAAGTATTGAGTTTATTTCCCAAAATATTTTTTCCCATTTCTAGAGCTTAAACATAGAAAACACAAAAATATTTCAGAGTTACAGAAATGTACCAGTGTTTTTTTGGTTTAATTTGGTAACCTCAGGTAAGTTCAGACATTCTTTTGTGACCTTGTGAAGCACGTAATATATATTTAATTGAATACCCTTTAAATAATTTGAGAACAATAAAGTGTCTCTTATATTCAAGAGATTAATAATAAGGTTTTTTTTAAAAAAACTAATATATATTTCTTTGGAGCTTGTACTGGATAAACCATTTCTTAAGTGTTAAATTACATAAAAGTAAGGACTGAGACATTCCAGAAAATTCAAATTTCAGTATTTGAGAACACTGTATCAGCAGTAAGCACTATATTATATAATAAAACACTATAGGAATTATATCCCACAAATATAAACTAAATCCCAGTAGTTCTCCAGAGGCTGTCCTTTACTTCATTCATTGAATCACGCTAATTCCAAATAATCCTCAGACAGTTGCAAAGATGTAATTGACTTATAGCTTTTGAGGAGCTCAGCTAGTATTTGTGATTTACATTAATCAATATATACTCTATTTACAAGAAAATCTGTAATGAAAATCACCGAAGGAATAGAATTATACACAGATACTCTCCTCCTGTGTTTCTTTGGTTAATGAAAAAAGCTTACATATATGTGTATATATATTTTATATATATGCAACTATATTTCATTTTTCAAGAACTATATTATCTCAGTGTTGACTTAGTGAGCTTAGCAGCTGAGCATCCCTCAAGAGTATTTTACTTCAGCAATTCTTCCTTGAGCCTTTAGTCATCAGTTTCTCTTTCAGTAGCTCAAGATTTCATGACTGATTATTCTATTTGATTCTTTCAAAATACACAAAAATCTAAAATTAAGCTTACAGAGAAAATGAGCTAGATATAGGCGCACAATGTTTTGTTTCCTTGATAAAGTTTCCCTCTTCGATGAAATAAATTTCTTCAAAGTCTAATATTCCTCAGAACTGTATGTCCAGTAAACTTCACTCTATAGCAACTATTATTTCCAAAATAATATAATAACATCAAGGTTTAAAGTGGCTTTTTACCAATTGAAAGAAAAAAATGGAGACTTTTAAGATCCTTTCACAAAACCTCTAATTTAAATGACAGTGTAAAAGATTCCACAAGTGAAAGTAATGACTTACATTAATTTCAGTTAGTTTTGCTACATACTTTAGATTCTTCTACTCATAAGAGTCCTAAAAAGAGTTCGTTTTATGTGAAATATGTATTACTGATGTCAAGTTATTTTTTTATATTCAGAGAAAGTGAAGCATTTATTTCTGTGTTTTCTGACATTAGTGTCTGAAGTACTTTCACTACTGAAAAGCATTAATATTAATCATTTTTGGCTTCAGCTGATGTTATGATGTACATTGGCAGCAATCCTGATGAACTTGAGTGAGAATGCTCACTGTGCTCATACTAAGCAGATTAGAGGTGCTCAGTCATTTATTTTCACCGCAGTATGTCTTGGGGGTGGGGGACAGAGGTGATAAGCACCAATAGTAGGAAAAAGGAGAAATAAAATCTGCAGAATTTTTGCAGAATGAAAACTGGCAGTAAGAGAAGTCAATGACATAGAGTTTAGAGAGCCTTTAGGATTGTGTGTGTAGAAACTTAGGGGATGCCTAAGTGCTTACAATTTGTCTTAGAGTTTAAACTACAATCAGATATATTCATTACTTTTATTTAAAAGTTAGGATGACATAGTTTAAAATATTTTAATTTCTCTGTGAACAGTCCTGTGCAATTGGGATTTGAAAGTCTTTTCATGTAGGAGAACAAGAAATATCTAAGCCTCCATTATTTAATTCCTTTATTCTGTAAGCATGAGCTCTCCAGATTACCAGAGTGAAACAGGAACTAGGTTTTATTCAAGGAAATGTGTGACCAAGACAATCACTTGTTAAATTTTTTTTTTTTTTTTTTTTTTTTTGAGGCAGAGTCTCACTGTGTTGCCTAGGCTAGTGTGCCATGGCATCAGCCTAGCTCACAGCAACCTCACACTTCTGGGCTCAAGCAATCCTTCTGCCTCAGCCTCCCGAGTAGCTGGGACTACAGGCATGTGCCACCATGCCCCGCTAATTTATATATATATATATATATGCATATATATATATTTTTTTTTTAGTTGGCCAATTAATTTCTATTTTTAGTAGAGACGGGGTCTCGCTCTTGCTCAGGCTGGTTTGGAACTCCTGACCTTGAGTGATCTGCCCGCCTTGGCCTCCCAGAGTGCTAGGATTACA
>CAUYRT010002422.1:0-18850 GCA_963574885.1 Lepilemur ruficaudatus
TTTTTGAATGTAACAAGATAAGTCAACTTGAGTGGTAATATATTTTGGGAAATCAGTTCACTACAAATTGTGACTGTAAACATTGTACTGTAAATGCTTTGTAGTTTTCCCCCAATAAAAAAAGAAAGAAAGGAAAAAAAATGCATTTCTTATTTTCAGTGTCCTATGCCTTATGGGTCATGTGACATCAGACCCCACAACCAAGTGTGTCACATGTGGGGTTCCAATTTCTGAAGGAAAGACAACTATTTTGCCACCTGAAGCCTAGCTCCAGCTCTGTGTAGGAATGGAGCCCATGGCCTGAGTATCCTTTGTTGAAAACATGACAGATTCTCAGTACTCTAAGCATTATGGTACATATCTGATTCTGATATGAAATTTAGCTTTGGATTATGTTACTTCTCTCTTTTATTTCTTTCTTTATTTTTTGACATCCTGAAATTTTCTTTTCTTTATGTCAAACTCATTTATATATCCCTAAATTATTTTGTTATCTTTTATCAAGCATTTCCATGTGTTTTGAGTGGAAGGTGGGAAGGGGTGAGAGTGTGTCCTGCTGTGTCAGCTCAGTCTAACCTATTGACTGGGAGAAAATCAATGAGTTTTTACAAATTAAATTCTCCTTTCTAATGCAGTGGCACAGGTGGCCCTTGGCTTTATTGACACTGCTAAAGAGGGCACAACTTTGTGAAGAGAAAGAGAGGCTAAAGAGCCAATTTTGTGAGTTGAACAAATCATAATGGCTTTTCTGTACCAGTTGATGCAGTAGGTGAGCAGGAAAAGAGTTGTCAAATACATATGTGCACAATATAGGAAGGTTTTAGGGAATTCAGTGTTTCCCATAAGTTAATTTTCCCCTGAATGCGAATGTACTTACTTAAATGCTTTTAAATATTTCTTTGTGGAAAGGTAGTGGCTTGATTTTTTTAACTGTTTAAAACACATTTTTCTGGGCATGATTTAACTTTCATTGTAAACAGTCAAGATTGTGCTTGTAATATACATCATTACCTCAAAAGCTACTACTTTGGGTAGAACCATTTACGCCTAAGCTATGTAGCTCCTGATAGCCAATTTTCTTGTATTAGTACAGTATAGGCAACTCAAGCAGTGTTGTTGCCTCTTATTTTGCTGTCAGATAACACTTTGTATTTTTCCCAACATGCTTACCTCTAGCCGCAGCTTATTCCTTCTAAACGTGACAGTCTCAGAAAGAAGATAAGTATTTTAGATTTACATGTAGACCAAAATGGTAAATTTGTTGTAAAACAGTGCTGTGAATACATTGTATGGGATTTATTATATGAAGTTTGGCAGCCTATTATTAGTACTCTTATGATTTATAAGTGAAATCTGCCTTTCTTTCTGAAATCTTGTTTTTTCCCCAGTTAGATGAATTTGTCACATAACCTTTAAATACTCTACATATGTATATTATGTAAATATACATGTTTACATGCATGTTATATAAACAAGCTACTGAGTCCTAAATTCCAAATGATGTTATAACTGCAGAAAACCTACACTGTGTTTTTTGTAACTATAAAGTATAGAACGTTTTTTACTTATATGCATATTGAAAATTTTGAAGTCCATTCTCCTCCCCTTCTTGTTTTTCATAAGGTCATAAAGGCTGTCCAAAAGTTCATTTGGCTAAAATGCTTTTAGTCCCAACCTTCTCTTCTCCACTGCTACGTCAGGCCATGACCTCATCTTCTTACTATTCCCGTTACCTTTAATTTTAAACTTTGCAAAAATTAATGACCTAAGGGGACATTGAGGGATAGCAAAATACACTTACCTCTATATGGTAAAATCTTACTAAGACTTCTGTTGGGACTCCTATATGCTTCAAAGCAATTTTCATAGTGCAAAACTCCATTTTAAAACTAATTTTTCTCTAAGCCCAAGGATTTTGTTCTAAGAGGGTTTCAATACCAAAGTAAGATAAAATAGATCTAATGCATACCAAATTTAAGTAAAATGCAAGTATTTTTATCTTTAGGCTTTCAGAAGAAACATTCCTTCTCAATTTGAATAAAATTACATCAAGATTTGGAATATATATACCTAAAGAAAAGCAAGTTTCACAATCTTGTTTGAAGATTTGTGGAGGATATTTATTCTCAACATTATAACATGCAACAGTAATAAGATAAAAAATATTGTTTGAATAGATCTAAACTATATCTCTCTGGCAATCATTATTGAATGAAGGTTATAAAAACTAGGAATTTGGCAAGAAGCAGGCTTAGTTTACCTTTCACTATAGTGAAAAGTCTATTGCCTAAATGTAGTAAAGAAAGCCTATCAAAGTTTATATGTTACAAAGTTTAACTTATAGTCACTTAGCTCAGTCATTTGATATCAAACATCTAATTAATTGAAGGGGTTTGTTTCTGGATTTAATTTTATTCCTTTTTTTAATGTTAGGTCTGAGGTAAATATCATCCATACTGTTTTTTGATTTCTTTTGGTTTTGGCATAGGATAATGGTACTAGGGCCTACAAAGAGAACCAATTGCTTGATTATTTTCTTTCTCTTCTGTTCTCCTCTACTCTTATTTCAGCAACAGAGCATGTGGAGGAATATCTTCTGTTGTAAAGTAATAGCAGCATAGATATGACAATTCAGTGTATAAATTGGTGATCCTTGAGCTTAGGGGAAAATGTCTTCATTTTAATGGATTGGTTTGGGTTTGGATTGGGGTCAGACTTACAAAAGAGGAAATAGATCATCTTAGATTTAGAGAGGACCATTAAATTCCCCTGAGAAGTTTAATCTACAAATATATACAGTTCCCCTTTGATCAAAAGAAGTAAACAAGAAAGCAGAAATAAGATAAATGTTAATAATTATGGTGACTACTATTTACTGAGCACTTGATCTGTGCTTAGTGTGTCACATTTATTTTTATATTCCAATTTTACAATAAGAAAAATATGCCACAGAATAGTAAGGTAACTTGTCAAAGTTTACACAGATTAAAATTAGAAAAAATAGAATTCAAACTAATTAAACAGGACTCCAAAGGCCTTGCTCTTAAATGCTATTCTATATTGCCTTATAAGGAATTGGCTCACACAATTACGGACTTTGAAAAGTCCCATGTTCTGATGTTGTCTACAAATTTAAAAACCAGTAAAGCCAGTGACATAGTTCTAGTTCAAGTCACGTCTGAGAACCAGAAGAGCTGATGGTATAGTTCCAATCTGAAGGCTGGTAGACTGAAGACCCAGGAAAAGCCAATGTTCCCATTCAAGGCCCAAGGCAGGAAAAAGACTGATGTTTCAGATCAAAGGCATTAAGGCAGGAGGAGTTCCCTCTTATTTATGGAATGGTCAGCCTTTTTGCTCTATCTAGGGCTTCCATTGATTGAATAGAGCCACCCACATTTAAAAGGGCAATCTGGATAGAGCGGAATGGGAGCAAGATGGAGGACCAGAGACACTACCAGCCAGAGCCACTTGATAAGAAAGAGAAGTTTTAGATGAGAGAGAAAAAACAAACAGACAAGCATAGGTTGGATGGGGATCTGAAGGAAGGATGCTGGAAGTTACAGGAGACTGCTTGAAAAGAGATTACAAAGCAGAACTGGAAGGAGAAAAGCATAGGAGGAGATTACCCTCAAGAGGCTTGGAGAGCAGTGAGAAGGGTAGGTTGAGTGGTTATTTTCTCCCTCCCTCACATGCCGGACTCCTGGTGGCTCCCAAGCTGCTGAAGAGACCTTCTGCCCACATGAGCTCAGAGACTGCTGCCACTAGTAAGCTGAGAGCTTTTTATGGACAGGCACCAGGCTGCCAACCTCCCTGGGGCACCTCCTATGCCACAAATCCAAGCCAATATAAGGCAACATATTGTTTTCTACCCACCATGTGCCTTTTTCCTCCCCAGGGGGCTTCAACTCCTCAGGTCCTGTCTTGCTAGTTCCCACACAGACATTTCCCAACTCAGGCCCAGACTGCAGGAACCACAGGGGTCCAGTGGGTCCTGGGTGATACGCATGACTCAAAAGCCCAGTCATTTGGGGCAGACTTCCTCCCAGACAGAGGATTAGAGACAACCAGAATGTGGACTTTCCTTTGCCCAGACTCTTTTTATCCACTTCCCCTCTCCCACCTGCAGCTTCTGAGAGAGATAATTAAGCTGCCACACGGAGGCTTCCATAGGGAGCAAGCCTCAGATTTTTCTTTTTGGAATCCTGCAGTGGACTGAGGGGTGCTTTGACTGTAGGTATCTGCCCACTGACTCATTAGGCTGTTGATTTGTGATTGTCTATGCTTTGCTTGGGACCAGATAAGAGTCCAAATAGCCAAAGCAACCTTAAGCAAAAGGAACAAATCTGGAGGCATTACTTTATCAGACTTTATACTACAAGGCTATAGTAACCAAAACAAGATAGTACTGGCACAACAACAGAGATATAGACCAATGGATTAGAACAGAAAACTCACATGTAAAACTATCCTCACATTGCCATCTGATCTTTGACAAAGCAGGCAAAAACATACATTGAGGTGAAGAGTCCCTATTCAATAAATGGTGCTGGGAAAATTGGATAGCCACATGTGGAAGATTGAAACAGGATCCATATCTCTCACCACTCACAAAAATCAACTCAAGATGTATAAGAGTCTTAAGCCTAAGACATGGAACCATAAGAATTCTGGGAGAAAATGAAGGAAAAACTCTTACAGACATAAGCCTAGGCAAAGAATTTATGAAGAAGATCCCGAAAGCAATTGCAGCCACAACAAAAATAAATAAATGGGACCTGATCAAATTAAAAAGCTTCTGCACAGCCAAAGAAACAATAATTAGAGTGAACCTACAGAATGGGAGAAAATATTTGTATGCTATATATCTGATAAAGGGCTGATAACTAGAATCTATACAGAACTCAGGCAAATCAGCAAGAAAAAATCAAACAACCCCATTAAAACATGGGCAAAGGACAAGAACAGAAACTTTTCAAAAGAAAAGAGATTAATGGCCAAGAAACATATGAAAAAATGCTCGACATCTCTAATCATCAGGCAAATGCCAACCAAAACCACAATGAAATATCACTTAAGTCCAGTGAGAATGGCTTTTATCAAAAAGTCCCAAAACAACAAATGTTGGTGAGGATACAGGGAGACAGAATCAGTCATACACTGCTGGTGGGACTTTAAGCTAGTACAACTGCTGTGTAAAGTTGTATGGAGATACCTTAAAGAATTACAGATAGATCTACCATTTGATTCACCAATCCCACTGCTGGGTATTTACCAAAGGAAAAGAAGACATTCTATAAAAAAGATATCTGCATTTGAATATTTATAGAAGCACAATTCACAATTGCCAAGATGTGAAAACAACCCAAGCAGATTAATAAAATGTGATATGTGTGTACCATGGAGTATTACTCAGCCATAAAAAATGGTGAACCTAATACCTCTCGTATTATCCTGGATGGAGCTGTAGCCCATTCTTCTAAGTGAAGTATCACAAGAATGGAAAAACAAACACCACATGTACTTACCATTAAATTGGTAGCAATCAATCAACATTTATGCGCACATATAGAAGTAATTTCATTGGGGATCAGGCAGGTGGAAGGGAAGAGATGGGGATAGGTAAATTTACATCTAATGGGTGTGGTTCATGCCACCCTTGTAGCTCTGACTTGGGCGGTTCAAAGGCAATTTATTTAACTAAAGCGTTTGTACCCCTGTAATAGTCTGAAATAAAAAAAGCCATCTGCTTTACTCACTCTACCAATTGAAATATTAATCTCATCCAGAAACATGCTCAGCTCACAAACACACCCAGAATAATTTGTGACCACATATCTAGTAACCTTGTAGCCCAGTAATATTGACATGTAAAATTAACCATGACAAGTCAACCCATTGTCAACTTGACATCCGTAAGAATACCCTAAGCTATACTTTATTTCCAAATAATGATGACAGTAGAATGATAACTTCTCCACACATTATACATCTATCCTATGTACTACCAAAAATGCACTAATGCCTTCTCCAGAAAAGGTGATAAAGTCCATGAGTGAAGTTTACTCTTCAATTTGATATTCCATAACTTAAATACTATGATGTAAAATTAACAATACTTAAAAACTATTATATAAAGTCAATATATCTTATTTTACATGATAAGGGAATATGAGAAGGAAGAAAACAAAGATATTTGTCATATATACATATATTTGTATATACACACATACACACAGACATAATCACATTAAAATAAGGAGGAAATACTCATGATTATTACAGTCCTTGTTTCTATAACTGGTCACATATTCATGCATTTATATTTTTAATAGTCTTCTTCCTTTACCCATTCTATACGCCCTTTGCCTTCATTAAGCACCTCAGCTGGTCATGGTTCTTCACCTGAGGAAGTGATCCAAACTTTCATTGTAGAAGGGTCTGGGCTATTAGTAGTCCTGACTGGATTGGGTTGTTGTAGTTTTCCATTTATCTTAATCATGGGTCATGGTAATACTAATAGACACCCTCATGGAGTGCCTGTATTCTTGACGTACTCTTCTTTACCTTCATTGTGGAGTAGTAATCTAATTTACCCTTCGTTGTCAGGATCAGTCACCCAAGCCAGCACAGTAACTTCCTTCTTTGCCTATTGATTTTAGAGGCATGAGAAGTCCAAAGTCATTAGGCAGCAGTCTTAAGTTCCAGTTCAATTAAATTATTGTTGTGTTTCCTCATGGAAGCATCTTCCCTTTAGAACTAAGACCTCTTGGCCAGCAGGGCATAAAGTCATGGGACCAGGAACTAAAAATTTTGCTAGTGGGTTACTAGAGGTAATAGTGTGTGGTGCACCTTGGTTTCCACTCCTTAATTCCCCTACTTGAATTATAGACACATGAATTCTGTCGATCAGAAAAATAGCATCATATATTAGACCCTGATTCAGAGCATACACAGTTTCTTGAACAACATTGTTCCAACCCTGCAAAATGTTGCAGCCTAGCTGGTGCTGTAACTGAGTCTTCAAGAGGTTATTCCACCGTTCTATCAAACCAGCTGCTTCCAGATGATGGGGAACATGGTAAGACCAGTGAATTCCATGAGCATGGGCACATTGCCACCCTTCTTTTGCTCTGAAGTGAGTTCCTTAATCAGAAGCAATGTTGTGTAAAATACCATGATGGCAGATAAGACATTCTGTATAAGTCTGTGGGTGGTAATTTTGGTGGAAGCATTGCATTCAGGGAAGGCAAATTCTTATCGAGAGGAAGCGTCTCTTTCAGTATGAACAAAACACAGCCTTTTCCGTTATGGAAGCAGTCTAATGTAATTAACCTGACACCATGTAGCTGACTGATAATCCTGGGAAATGGTGCCATGTTTAGAACACAGTGTTAGTTTCTGCTGCTGACAGAATGGATACTGAGCAGTGGCCATAGCCAGGTCAGCCCTGGTGAGTAGAAGTCCATGTTGCTGAGACCATGCATAACCTCCATCCCTGTCACCATGACCACTCTGTTCATGAGCCCATTGGACAATGACAAGTAAAATTAAACATCACATTGAGCAATTCTACTTTAGTTATCTTCCCTAGAAAAATAAAAATATATCAAACAAAGATATGGAACATGAAAGTTAATAACTGCACTATTTACAATAGCCCTAAAATTGAAACTACCCAAGTATCCCAACTGGTGAATGTATAAGCAAAATATGATATATTCACACAGTGAAATATTATTCAGCCATAGGAAGAAATGAAGTACTGATGCATGTTACAATATGGTTAGACCTCAAAATTATGGCAAGAAACCAGATACAAAATTTCACATACTGTATCATCCCTTTTGTTTGAAATGTCCAGCAAAGGCAAATCTGTAGACACAGAAAGTAGATTAGTGTCGCCTGGGGTTAGGGATGGGAAGAGAGATTAATAGCACCTGGGCATGAGGGATTTTTCCAGTGTGATGAAAACGTTCTAAAATTGAATTGTAGTGAAAAATGCAAAACTCTGTAAATGTACCAAAACATATTGAATCTTACTCTTAAAACATGTGACTGTTATGGTGTAAAAATGATTTTAATAAATCTATTTAAAACATTTTTTCACTTGCTCCAGGGCCTTTGACACTATTTCTCAATAAACACACTTGAAGACAGAGACTATAAATATCTTGTCCTTGAGGGTATCTCCAGTATATAAAGCAGCATCTGGCACAAGGTAAGAATACAAAATGTATATGTATGCGTGTGTGTGTGCACATTTGTGTGTACAGATTGATATTGATAACTATGTTTAGTCCTAATTAAATTCATTATTTTACAACTTTTTATTACTATGAACATTTTTAAACACAAAATAATACAATGAACACTCTTAAACTTACTATCTAAAGTCACCAGTTGTGAACATTTCGCCACAGTTGCTTTATTTACCTTTCCATCTGTGTATATGTACATTACGGAACCATTTGAATATGAGCTGTCTACCTCTTAATAGTCTTTCCCTGATTGCTTTACATGGATCTTAAGAGCTACAATTTCATTATTTCTTCTAAGAAAATTAATAATAATTCTCTAATATTATTTACTATCCAATCCATATCCGAATATCCCCCAATCAGTCTTAAAATATTGTTTTGAAAAAACATTATTCATATACTACATTTGGTTTTTAAGTCTTCTTACTATTATAATCTAAGGTAGGTCTCCAAATATTTTTAATGATATTGAACTTTTTTCATGATTGCTTTTATGATATTGAAACCAGAGAAATTGTCCTATAAATTGTCCCACATTCTGGATTTGACTTTTTCTATTGGGCACATTTAACTTGGTCCTCTATCCCTTCTATTTCCTGTTAACTAAAAGTTGGATCTAAAGATTTGATTAAAGTTAAGTTAATATTTTTGTTATGAATATGTTATAAGTGATGCTGTATAGCTCAATTAAATATTTTTAACTAATAAATTTTATTCAAATTTTGAGTGAGAAATTGAATAAACAAGACAAAAACTCTCTCCAGAAAAGATGTTTATTGAAATATAGCACATTTTCACTTTTGCAAATTTTGGACAAGCAAAACACCACCTCAAAACAGTTTTCAGATCGTTATCATTTTGAAAGTCCTTTTTCTTCTCAATATGAGTTATGACCTACTTTTCTAAAATAATATATTTCTTTGTTTTAAACAAAAAAATGAAAGCATTTTTATGTTTATTTTAAATTTAGACTTTTTTTAAAAGCAGAACTTCAAGCTTTTCTTTTGCATTTTTCTTTCATGTGTGCAATAAAAGGCCATAGTCCTTTTCACTGAGAAGAATCAAAGACTAGTATGTCAGAGACAATTATGAAATGTAATTTTAAATCATTTTTTTTTGCAGAGAATTTCCCTCCCCTTACCTCAAGCATTTTAATATTTATTTTTGCCTATTTAAATGAAAATATCCATGATGAGCACTTTATAATGTCATCAACTGTGAGAAATACTCATCTTGTACTTTATCAGCCCAGTTCCCATTGGGATGGTGCTCTGAGGACATACATAACTAGGGTTCTGCCTCCATGGCAAGCTCCATGGATAGTGGCCTTGGTAGTAAAAATGGAGGCACAGACAGTTCCTTGATTGCCTTGGTCCCACTAAAGTGCTGTTAAAATTTTATTATTTTAAGGTTGTATAGTGCTCCATGCTAAACATATACCACATTATATTAATCCACTCATGAATTGATGGGCACTTGTGTTGATTCCGTGTTTTTGCAATTATGAATTGTGATATTGTGATGCCATAAAAAAGGTGAATTAATACCTTTTGCAACAATCTGGATAGAACTGGAGACCATTCTCCTAGGTGAAATATCTCAAGAATGAAAAAACAAATACCACATGTACTCACTATTAAATTGGAAGTAACCAATGAGCACACATCTTCCTCAGAAGGAAGTAAAACTCTGGGACACATGCTTGACAAAATAAAATTATAAAAAAAGAAAAAGAAAAGAAAAGAAAACTCAGTGGAAATGAACCAGTCGGGAGAGATGGAAGGAAGGGGACAAAATCTACCTAATGGGTACAATGAACACTATTTGGGTGACGGGTACACCTATAGCCAGGACTCAAGCTTTGCAAAAGTGATCTATGTAATCTAAAACATTTGTACCCATTTAATATTTTGAAATAACGTAAAATAAGTCATTCTTAAAAATATTATTTTAAATCGGCTTAATTTAGCATAATTGAATAATTTAACAAATATTTATTCAGCACCTTCTATATGTGAAATATTGGGAGGTGTATTTCTTTTTGTACCCTTAACTATACTCTACTTTCTTTGTGGATGTGTTCTCTGTAATACTTCTCTGCCTCTTTCTCTACTTCTGTTTTATGCATGCTTCAGGGAAGTTATTGGAATGCACATGAACGATGTTCTCTGAATTACTTGGAGAGTACTGTTCTTGTAACCTTCATTACCAAATTTGATTGTAAGAATGCATCCAATTGATGGAGCCATAGGTCAATGATACCAACTTATTTGGAGGAACATCTGAACCAATAGCTGCCAAGTTTGGCCTTAAACTCTCCCCTAAGCTCTTTTTGTCTGTGTCTAATTATAGAGACTGGGCTTAATAGTGGTTTAATTGTTGCTATAACTCAAAGGAATCAACCCAAGGGACTAAATAAATATTATCCTAAGACTTTTAGTTTGAGAAAAGATAAATAATCCAGTTAACAATGAAGTTGACATCGTTTGATTTATATTTATATTCTGTCAAGACTCTCCATCCTCCTTATATAGTGTATAGTTAAGTAGGCTGTATTCATGTCAATAAGAGCTGAGTTGATGAAATAAGGGACATCATCTGTCCAATATCTTCTAACATTTAAAATACAATCTGTGCATCATTTACCTTTGGAATTATAATTAAAACAGTTCAATTTGTTTCAAACAGACCTTCTCTTGCCTTCTCTGTGGTTCACGTTGGTGTCAGTCTATCTCTGTATCCTAACAAACATATAAGAAATTTAAATGAATTTAAGAGAGTTTGGCCAAACATTGCCTGAACTGCTATTAGCATTTTAATTTGCTACGTTATGGGGAAGGGTTTTCTAATGAATTCCCCCCTCACTTTCATTCTTATGTAGCTTCCTAATGGCTTAATAGTCCATCTGGATCATTTTCTCTATAAGAGTTTAATTCTATTTACTAGTTTTGTCATCTGTAGATTTCCAATTTAAATATTTAAAAACAACACATGATGCCATATTGCTTAAGTGTTTTAATGTAATTGTTTTGAAAGCACAAAAATACATGCCTCATGTCTTATTTTTATAAAATTTAAATGGAAGCTAATTTACACAGAAGAATAATCAAATTCCTGTAGATATGTGTAATATTCAGATATCCTGCTCTGCATGGAACATCAAATACGAACAACTAAAAAATATGCTTTTCTTTCACCCTACTGATGTTAGATTTTGAATTTGTGCATAAGATGGCTCGTCTTATAAAATTGTTTCCTAATTATCCACTCTAGGATGATGATAGCAAAGAAACTCAAGAATACCAAATGTCATATGTTTCTTGGATTTTTATGAAAGGAGGGCAAGCACTGTATTTAAAATTACTAATAAAAATGCTCACCCAAATTTCTTGCTATACTATCTAGGTACATAAATATTCATCAGGGACTTGAATGTTTATAGCAACACAATTTACAATTGCAAAGATGTAGAAACAACCCAAATGTCCATAAATACTTGAGTGGATTAATAAAATGTGGTATATGTTTACCATGGAATACTACTCAACTACAAAAAACAATGGTGATCTAGCACCTGTTATATTATCCTAGATAGAGATTGAGCCCGTCCTTCGAAGTGAGGTGTCACAAGGATGGAAAAACATGCAGCACATGTACTCGCCATCAAATTGGTACTAATTGATCAACACTAAGGTGCTCACATGGTAGTAATACTCACTGGGTGCTGGTCAGGCAGAGGAGGTAGGGAGTTTGGGGGTAAACCCACAGCTAATGGAAATGGGGCACACTGTATGGGGGAAGGACACGCTTGTAGCCCTGGCTTGAGCGAGGCAAATGCATTTCCATAATATCCTGAATTAAAAAAATAAATAAATAAAATTAGTATTCAATAAAACATATATTCATCAAGGAAATACTCTTTGTCTCCTGGGCCTAGACAAATACAATAAACAATCCAACTCTGATTTATTAATTTTAACAGACTATAGTAAGATATATGTGATTAAATATAGTAGAAGTATTAGTCAGCATTCTCCAGAGAGACAGAACCAATAGGAGATAGATAGATAGACAGATGAGAGGGGATTTATTGGAACTGATTCATGTGATTATGAAGGCTGAGAAGTCCCACAATAGGCTGTCTGCAGACTGGGGAAGCAGGGAAGCCAGTACAGTGACTCAGTCCAGGTCTGAAGCCCTGAGAATCAGAGAATCCAATGATGTAAGTCTCATTCCAAGGCTAAAGGCCTGAGAAACTGCAGGGACTACTTGTACAAGTCCCAATATCCAAAAGTCAGAGAAATTGGAGTTTTGATATCCAAAAGGAAGCAAAGAAAGATGTCCTAGCTCCAGAAAAAAAGAGTAATTAGCCTTTCCTCTGCCAATTTGTTCTATTCAGGCCCTCAGTTGATTGGATCTTGCTTACCCACACAGGGTGAGAGCATATCGTTATTACTTAGCCCACTGACTCAAATGTCAATCTCATCTAGAAATATTCTCACAAACATAGCCAGAAGCAATGCTTTACCAGCTACCTGGGTATCCCTTAATCTAGCCAAATCAACACCTAAAATTTATCATCACAGTAGGGTGCCAGTGAAAGAGAGGTATGATAGGTGCCTTCAAGTATTTAAATATTGTTATTTAGGAAATAATTACATTTTTGTTATTTTCTCAATGGCAAATTTATAATCAGAAGGTCACAGATAAAGCAGAACTATGTTGATTCAATGTTTTCACCGGTGTTAGTTGCCAAACAATAGATTGACTTTGCACAGGAGGTATTGACCTACGTTGCTGAATCTGTTTAATGAGAGGCCTAATTTCCTCATGGTAGTCAGATATACAGGGAATTCACATATTGAGAGAAGATTGGGCCAGAACATTTCCAACACTTCTTCCATCTAGGAAATCTATGATTTTTTACTCTTAAAAACAATCAAGAAAAGTAAATAAACAAAATCAAGAGCCATTGGAGCATTGGCCCTATGCAATAGCTAATGGGGCTAATAGCTGTGTCCTGTTCATATTAATACTAGAAGATCAAAAATTTTCTCTTAAACACCTTCTCATCTGGCCTTGCTTAAATTCATGGGGTTCTCTTTATATTGTTTACATCTTTGGAAATGTCTGGACACGTGTACGTTTAACCTTGATGCTGGATGGAAAGTTTCTATATGTATTGTGGAAGGATTCTATAGGGGTTAGTTTACTTTAAGAAAACCCTACCTAATCTCCTTACCACAAAATTGAGCAAATCATCTTACTTAGTGCCATTTAATGATCCATTATTGCCTATGGATAAGAAAAATTCCTTTGGTGGGATTCCATAAGCTTTTACAGGCTGACATGAAACTACCTCTCAAACCTTAATCCCCGTTGCTCAATCCATGTGCTCTTGATCAAACTACTTATCATTCCTCCCAAATTCCTTGTTCTTCCATAACTCTGTGGCTATATACACTCTATCTCCTTTCCAGGAATACCAGTTTATCTTTTCCATTGCTTACCGAATGTCTGCTCATCCCTCAAGACTTCACTCAAATACAAAATTTTCTGTGAGAGCTTTCCCAATCTTTTAGGTAAACTTGGTCATTGCATCTTCTATTCTCCCATGGCATTTTGTAAAAGCTCAAGTATAACGCTTGCTGTATTGTATAATAACTTCCTATTTTTCAGTCTTTCCATTATCCTGAACTCCTCAGGGCCAATGAATAGGGTTTTTGTTATTTGCTACATCCCCAGTGTTTAGTTCATAGCCTCAGAATGTTGATATTCAGTGACTTTTTGTTGGATAATGTATACATGATAGGAATATTCTAATTGATAAATTGATTGATTGAATAGAACATGTACATATTGTGAGGGAAAAATGTAGGAGCAATTCCAGTGCATTGTGTCCCACTGAAACTCTGGATGTATCCAAAAAAATAGAATGATTATGCTGGTTAAAAAACCTTGAAAATGGAACAAAGCAGAGAGTGTAGAGCAGAAGAAAGCCTTTGGAAGGAACTGAGGAAAAGTGAAGTGAAGAATTTGTGGTAAGATTGCCATAGAAAAAAATACTTTGTGCCTGTTCAGGTTCTTAGTACTAATTTTTTGAGAAACGACAAACTGAAGGGCTTTTGGATTTCTCCATCCATAAAGAAAGGTTAACTATTTTATGTCTTGATGGGAAATTGATACGCTTGATTTTCATGCAGTTGGAATTCTAAATTCTGAAGTTCTTTAAGAACCATGATTCATTGCAAAAGTTAAGTTGAAATCATGGTTTTTGTCTCTCATAGTCATACCTTTGGAGTTCTAGGCTAGCATGGCTGAGCAAAAGTATATTACAAACACCCACATGCCAGAGATCAACACTGTTAAAACACAGTGCTTTCAGAGTTCCTTTTCTGCTTAGCTCTAAGCTTACATACTTTAGTACCTGTTCCTCTAGATATAGGCTGTCATTCACATTGAATGACACGCCAAAGATAAAAGGATCACTTCTTTGTTAAAAACAAACATATTATACAAAGATTTGCAAAACATCAAGTTGAATGTGGGCTATTTTATTGTATGTTTAATTAATCAAAAGATGTTATTTAAACATTATGCTGCCTCTGCTCTATAAACAGACTGGAGCATTGTTAGAAGCATAGAATGACAACTATTGTCATTACAGCAGCAAGTTTTTTTTTTTTTTAGTCATTTCCAATTACCAGAGATAAAGGATACACCTGACATATTCATGTTTGAAGTTTTTCACGTTTAATATTTATTTTTTTATTTCTTGAAGAATTGTACAATTTTAATTAATGCTATAAAATGTAATTATTTATTTACACTTGCATTTCAAATGAGAAGGGGAAGTTGTGAAGGTCATGAAAATTTTGCTTTCCTAGAGCCTGTAGTAACTCTCAGGGGAGGCGGGCTGAAGGTGTGACATGAACTCCCTAGAGAAAGAAACCAAGGGACCAGAGAATGTGATTGAAACATCACAAATTGATCTCTTATAAAGGTTCTCATTTTATTTTTCATGTTTAAGTACAATGAAACTTTTTCACACTTAACTATGTGAAAGCAAGCATGCTCATCTTAGTACAGGAATGAGGGAAACATAATCCCTGTCTCCAAAAGTGGTGCCATCTAACCCGGAAAAAATGTTTTTACATACATGCATTTTTTCTTACTCAGTTACTTTAAGCCAAATGTCCATAATATTTTAAATGTTTGTATATGCCTTATACTAAAGATTATGCCACCACTTTTATAAAGAACTCCCCCCACCTTCTCTCTCTCTCATAATTAACCAAGTAAGCGAAGCAGACTTCTCAAAAATGAATTAGCGAATTCCTAAATCATAATAATTTTGCTTAAAATAAATCAGCAAAGAACTAATACATTATAAATACAATAGATAATTTTAATAAAAACCTCTTTATTAAATTTTGGCACATAGAATAATTTTCTAACTTATTTTGCTTATGTATAGATAAAATATAAAACCACAACTTTTTTGCAAGAACTAAGTAGGCTATTTTTAGCTACTAAATATCTAGTAATGAAGCTATGGGTAAAGTTATTTTCTTGAGTGGAAGATTCTACTTTTCATTTTCTTTTCATAGCCATTGCTCTATATTTCAGGCTGAGCACTTCACAACCAGAAGAGGTAGGACTCAGAGAAAGTCTAGGGAATCTGCCCAGACCAATATTTGGTTTGTTTCAGGGATTCCAGATGGTAGCAAATGATGTGTCCTTGGTGGTGTATAAAGTGTCTTTAATAACAATGTTATAAATACATTAAAAGCAAATAGATCCAGTTGAAATCTGACCTCTTTCACCTATTATTTAAATGTCTTTGGTTGAGTGATTTATCCTTTTTAAGTCTTGGTTTTCATACCTGTAAAATGGAGATAATAAATTCTACTCTACAGTAGAATTTTCTATTATAAATATGAAATCATCAACCACAGTGCTTGGAATATATTTGATATTCAAAACTAGTTTTATTTTTATCCCTCTGATATGTACAAATAATGCTGTATCCTTGTCTCATTTTGTTTTGGTTCATTGTATCACATTATCCTCTTAACTTTAGGGGACAATCTTAAAAATATATACACTTTTGTTCAAAGTACACTAGGCAAAAAATATGAATGCTTCGGTGCAAAGTTATTGCCACTACCAGAGACATAAATATGATTGTTTCTCCTATTAATAGTAAAATATTAAGAGAGCTTTCAAGCATTAAAGCTAAGAGGATATTTAGATATGGTATTGAAAAGAATGATTAAATATCTGATGCAAATCCTTACTGAAGGCGTATAGAGAAACACCATATAAAATTAGGTAAGGGCTCTTAAAAAATAGATATCTTGGTTTCTCCAATTTTAGAGGCAATAATAATCCCTGCCCACTAGAAACAACATCAGCATTTGATAGTCTAATAAGAAACTTCCAAAAGATGTTAATATTGCTATTATTTTTAAAAGGATTCAGTAACATGTAAGGCCTTTCCAAAATAATTAAACTATAATACACATTGTTCAAGATAAACATATAATGAATTTCTTACAACAAAATGGTTTATATTACCAGAAGAAATTTGTCAGTGGAGAGAGGGAAAGCATTATTGTGGTCATACAAAACACACTTGTTAGAGCCTACAACAATCACTTTTATAATAAGAAATACATATTAAAACTTGTAAAATTGTTTTTAAAAGAACAATCACAAAAATTTTTATTCAATGATATCTTCAATATAATATTTTAAAAAGTATCCTCCTATATGAGTCTATGTAATTTTCAAGGTATGAGTAAGAGAAGTTCAGAGGATATACCATACGCATTCCCTACCCTTAAGAAGTTTGAAATCTAATTAGGGAGACAAGGCTAACATGCTTGAAACAATAACTTACACAGCTAATAGGATGTAACTCAAAAGTAAGCTATACAATACAAACTCTAAGTATTGCACAGGTCATGAGAATAAAGAGATTATTTGTCTCCAGAGTAATTGAAGATGTCTTCAAGCATGTTGTGGAATTTGATGTGGATTTCAATGGAAATGTGGATTTTGCATCGGCAGAAGGGGGCTGCATTTATATGTCAGGCCATAAGCAATACAGAAGAAAGTCATTGACTGGCAGATGAGCACAGCACATCAGTGTGAAAGGAACCAAAGGACACATTTTAGTGAGGATGAAGCGTGTAGAATTAAATTAGAACAGGCCAAACTATAAAACACAGGCAGAGAAATTTGAACTTGATATCACAGGAAACAATATAGAGTGATATAACTTGCTAGAGATATCCTGGCTGTGGTATATGGGAGATTGGATGTATGGATACTAACAAGTAGCTTGTTGTAAGCATATAATGATAATTTGAAGGAAGCATTGAGAGGACTTGGCAATTGAATTGAAATCTAAGATGATTGCTGTTAATAGTTTACATAATTCCGTTTCTAGAATAAATTTTCAAGATATATATGAACTCTTGAAAATAATTGAATCTTCAAATTAGACTATTGCCACCAATAGATTATAGAGGTGCCTCAGTCACAGTAATATAGGTTGAAGAATATGCTAAAGGTACTGCTGCTTTGCATAAGATTGAGATAAGCTAGTTTTCCTGTATTTGTGAAAAAATTGAATGTGCTGTTAAAACAACCAAAATTGGACATTAGTTGGTAGATGCCCGCTATTTGATGCATTTCTTGATAATTTTTCTATTATTACATGTATCTTAATTTAGCCCCTGGTCTTTCATACTTCCAGGTTTGATACAGAACCCTCCATTGAAACTCACTGTAAATCATTAGCTTGGAGTATGTCTTTGTTATGTCACCTGTACAACATCAAGCCATCGTGACGTTAAAGATCTTTCCAGGTTCTTACAGCTGTCAGTGGCTTAATTCTGTCTTAGAAAAGGGCTGTTAATTCACCTAATTGAAGTAATCAAAAGGATGGTTATAGTTCTCTCTCCAGCCTCCAATCATCTAGGAATCTAGGAGGGTCTTTTGATTTTTTTTTAAATGAAACCAAACTTTATTAACAAAAGACACAAATGCAAATGAACTAATTACAAAATATGAAATCCAAATTGTATATTTTATCAGAAGTGCAGCAATCAAATGAATTCAAGTGATAGCCAATAAGAGTTAGCCAATTTTCCAGGAAAATTATTAATTAACTATCATATTATAGAACATTGATAAAATAGACTATATAACAATTAGTTATAAAAAGGAAAAGCAAAAGTTACTCAGTAAATTTCATAATTTAAAATTCAAAATCTTTTTTTTTTAATTGGGGGAAAACTACAAAGCATTTACAGTACAATGTTTACAGTCACAATTTGTAGTGAGCTGATTTCCCAAAATATATTCCCACTCAAGTTGACTTATCTTGTTATATTCAAAAACCTACTCTGTCAAAGTAGTCCAGAGAGTACATACATAGTGCTACAACTGTATCTACGTACAACCAACACTCCATTTTAAGTGTACAATTAAATGATTTTCAGTGAATTTACCAAGGTGTACAGTTAATCACATGAATCAGTTTTTGAGGAATTCCTTTCCCCTATTGAGACCCCTAATTC